>ML784449.1:154388-187298 GCA_009831015.1 Picea engelmannii
GGGGTAAAAGGAGGTTGCCCCCTCGAAGAGGCTTATTATCTGAAATTATCTCTTTTTCAAGGTGTTGAGTACTTTTTCTGAGGTTTTTCTATGCTATATTGATATTTGGTTCTTAACATTATATCTGGGTGAATGTTGCGATGCTCTGTTTCTCTATGGAGTAGATATTGGTGAAATAATGATGAACTGTTGGTGCTAAGTGCTCTATTAAGTATTATAATCATAGATCTGTGTCCCAGCTAAGGTTGCAGACACCTGAGTCCTGCAACCACCCTTGCCTCTACCTCGAGTGAGACTTCATCTGCTTCGCATATGTTGCCGAAAGGGCCAGTAGTTAGGGTTTTTTTGGTGCACTGTTGTAGCGTTGAACCCTGGGTCTGCCCCTGTGCCAACACCCTCTCATTCAAAGGAAAACAAAATCTCCCCTTCAACAATGCAGAGCAACTGCTCAAAACTCAATAACAAACTCTACATGCATAACACCATAACCATTTCCATCATTCTTGAAAATTACTTATTTTAACTTATACAAAATAAAGTAAGGAAGAGAGGGGAATCATATGCAGTGACATTCTTTTTAAGTAATGATTGAATCTTTGGTATTGATTGGTTAAATGATTATTAATAGCTTCTGCAAGCAACAATGGCCATAAGATTGCGATAAAGTGCTAGATCCGAGCAAAGCTGTGTTGTTTCCTGCATGTATATAATCATATCTTGGAAGAAAAAGAAACCTAATATCCTTAATATCTCAAAATGTTTGGGCGTGACTGTTGAGCTTAACTATAATGAGCTGATTTATTTATTCATGTTTGAAGTTCTTTTGAACAATGAAATGGTTTGGTAATGTTGGAGAAGGTATACAAATTACACTTATATCGAAAGATATGTATTAATTTGAAAGATTTGATTGCTAATTATCAATTTTGATGGAATGTAATGCCACAAGGTCAATTAGCCACCATCTAAGTCATGAGATTATGGACATGACTTTTATTTTCCTGAATTTTGAAGTCAATGTTAACCTTGCATCGGTGAGCCGTAATAATTGGAAAACCGACATAAATCTAGATGGAACATGATGTTTTATGGATAAAATTAAGGTTTTTGGGTCAACCTATTTTGTCAACTAAAAGTTCCTTGTAAATTCTAATCTACTTTTTATTTTCAAAATTGTGGTAATTTGAGTAGTTTTAAAAAATCATCTTTAAAATCTTATTAACATAGTTTATGTATTATTATAATAAAAAAAATCTAAAATCTATATCAATGTATTATTAGTATTACATATTCATATTAATTTATATAATCAACATATTATATTACATCCTCGAATGGGGTGACACCTGGATTTTGCATGTCACATAGCGCACTGGCAATAGGGGTAGTTAAAGCCCCTCGCCACCAACATCATCCTCAGACCATTCAAAATGCATAACATTTACTCCGGCTAGAGCTTAATGCACTGGGACAGTTCAACAACTCTAATGGTGTTTCAAGCTTGGCCCTCTGGTACTGGTACAATGCATCCTGCCTGCATCACCCTGGCATTCATTGCTCCCCTAGCCATCACCTCACTCATCATCATGCAGGTAATTTCCCACTGCAACCCTTATCTCTAGCATTTGTCCTTAGTTTTTCGTTCTCCCTCGATTGTTATTCTTTGAGAACCCCAGGCCTATGTAATTCTCCTTTTGTCCATCCCAATCATTTCTATCCTCTCCACCGTGAATTCTCCCCCCCACGAGCTCAGCTTCATCATGCCTCGTGAGAGAGGCAAATCCAAGCGAGGGCCAACCTACTACAATCAAGTAGGTAGACACTAACGCACATGACCTCTCTCTCTCTCTCCCAATCCAGGGAGCAACTCGACCTGCTCTCCCCAATCTGATCAAAACTGGGGCAAGGAAGATCAGGCTGAGTTTCACTCGCCTAACCCAGAGCTAATCTATGGAGGATGCGTAGTGGAGGAGGAGATTCCTCCTAACTTGCAGGATATCGCCGATGACCAAATGACACAAACAAGCATCAGGATCCCCTTGAATTCCCCTGAGCTGGTCATGACAGGTTGTTTGGTAGAAGAGGAATTTTCTCCTTTGATGCCAAATCATTGCAAGAATTTCGCCGACCCCAATGATGAAGACCCAAGGACAAAATGGGGTGAATCCTGGAATGAGGAGGATAGCCACGACCCACCCAATAGGGAGACACAAGCAAGAGCGCCAACGCACTCGACTTTGGACAACCACGACCCACCCAACTCCTGCAGGCTAACGAAGGATCATTTGGTCCTAATTTTGGAGATGCGAAGAGACTTGGCTGATCAACTGTACAACTGGAGCATCCTCAACAAGCACCTAGATATTCTGTTCGCCTCCCTATCAAGCGAGCCTACAAAGAGCAGTTTCCCGACATGCTACCAACCATACGCCTTCACAGTTTGTCAGGATGGACACCCGAGTTCGCCTCATGTCTATCTTTTTTACTGTTAATTTTCTGGTTCTAGTCTTAGTTACAATGTTTTTTGCTGCCATTAGAATCTAGTTCACTAGCTGGTCCTCGAACATTGCCGACCACATGTTCTGGTTTCCATGCATGTGGCAGAACAAGTGGCAAGTCCTTATGTTTTTCCATACATGTGTAGCTTTTTGGTCCTTGAACAAAGCTGACCACCTGTTCTATTTTCCATACATGTGGCAGAACACGTGGCAAGTCTTGATATATTCTAAGACATGTGTTGCTTTTTGATAGCGTAAGGTAATACAATCTTTTTTATTTCCAAAAATAAAAAAACATATTATATTACACAATTTATTTAGTACTATAACATTAATTTATTAATATTACATATTCATATTAATTTATATAATCAAAATATTATATTACATATTAATTTATTTAGTCAACTTATAATCCAATGACATTAATTTACGGAGTCAATATATATTATAATCATATTAATTTATATTATCAATATATATTATAATCATATTAATTTGTATTATCAATATATTGTAACAATCATATCGATTTATTATATTCACATCATATATCATATTTCTTTTTTTGTAAGTTAGAAGTATTGTATTAGATCCCGTAGTAAAAGAAATTACATATGTTCGTCTCTCCTGATCAAATGTGGCAGCAGTGCCCTGGTGGGAAACCACAGTTGCCACTTGTCCAAAATATAGGGATAAAATATGCAGAAAAATAAATCTATGTTGCCACGCAGGGCAAAGTTCTGATTGCTAAGTCGAACAGAAAAAACATAGTCCAAACACCCTAGAAGTGGTCGACCTCCCATGGCTACCGAAGTAAAACAAAAATCATAAACCTGAAGCATGGTTAAATAAAACGTGGATCGAGCCTTGGTCCAATAAATGCTTGGTGCCCCTACAATTTGCCTTTGTCGAGCCTCTCTCAGTCTGAGATGGCTTGTCGAAGGTCTTATAGGAAGGACATCATGAGATCCACTCGGCTCCAACATTCAGATTCCTTGAGTTGCTTCTTGAGTAAGGCCGAATTGACATCCCCTAGACCCCTCTTGAGGTTGTTCAGGGAATCCATGATGTCTTCTTTGTCTGCACACCTGTCACAAGAAGAAGGGAGTGAGGGGGACAATAGAGAGTCAGAGGAAGAGGAAGGAGAAACATAGGGAGCGAAGGAAGTTACAGGGGGTGGTGAGGGGGAGAAGGCGGTGGTGGGGGATGGAGAGGAGGGGAGGGGGGTGGAGGTGTGAAGCCAAGCAAATTGCTGTAGTTGTCAAACTGTTCAATCCTATAGGTGTAAGGATTCGAGAGCGAGGAGAGGTTTGGGGTGGTCTCACGAAAAGGTTGAGCAAGAGAGAGAGCTTCTATCGGATTCAAGAGGGATGCCATCATTTTCAGGGGGAGAACCAGAAGGAATGCCATCATTTTCAGGGGGAGATTCGGAGTCGGGTGCCTTCCTTCCTCGTGCTGCATACTAGGTCGCCCCTCTTTTGGGCTTTCCCCCAAGACGGGGCATGGTGCTGGCTACAGGCTGAATCTGGGACGGAGAGCGGAGAGGAATTTCAACAGCCTGGGACGGGGAGCGCAGAGCCCAAAGGAAAATCGAGACCATGGGACAAAGAACGCCGTGTAGATGCAAGGAAATAGAGCCGACCAATAGAACCCGTGACGAGAGGTACCCACTAGAAGACCAGGAGGTTGAGTGGAGGTCGCACCCAGAGAGGAAAACGAAATTGAAAACCAGGGAGAGCCAAAGATGCAAAGGCCGAAGGCGTAAATGAGTTTCTGTGTGCCTAGGCACAGACTTAGAAGCGACATTGTTAGGTTGTTGATGGGACTGATAAGGTGTATTGCCCATCACTATGAAATCTCCCACGCAGAGGAGTATCATAAGTATGGGACAAGGTGGTTGCAAGAGGGGTTTGAAGACCGACAACGGGGGATTCATTCCCATGAAGTGATGGATGAAGGGGGGTGAGTCTGAGCCAATGCCAAGTGGCCAGACGCCTGTCTAGATGGCCTCCCCTTGGCCTGTCCATGTTCTGTGGTTGATAACACCCCATCCGTGGGTTGATCGTTGTTGTTGGCTATGTTTCTGCAAGCAATCATTGTGGGGTGGGAGGAAGAAGAGGAGGGGGAGCATGAGAAGTCGCCTTCCTGTAGATCCACTCCATAATTTGCCAACATGCCAGCAACTTGATTTTTTGTTCTTCGAACATGGGAAGGAAAGATTACCCAATGTGGCTGGAGAATGGATTTGATTATGAAAAGCTCGTTCATAAATCTCCAACTGGGGGATATTTTCTCCGGGTCTGCACCATTGAGGAGGTGAGAGAGGAGATTAATGACAATTTGCGAATCCCCTTATGCTATTATGGGGAAAAACCCTTGATCTTTGGCTACTTGCAAACCACATAGGAGTCCCCAGATTTCTGCAACATTGTTGGTGTTGTGCCCCAGATTCCCTGCTAAGATGTGGAGGATTTCCCCTTTGCTGTTGCGAATGACTGCTCCATATCCTGCAGGTCCTGGATTTCCTTTGGAGGCTCCATCAAAGTTTAATTTGTGACATCTTGAGTGCAGAGCCTCCCAATGACTGCGACTTATGGATGTGGAGGGGTTTGCGGAAAGGGGAGGGATATTGAGTTGCCAAGAATTTAGTATGAGACGCTCATTCATTTGGAAATTTAAGTCCCGATCTTTCCATGGGTGCGAAAAGATTGTTTCTTTGATGTTGGAATGGATTGTGGTCCAAACATCCTGCCAATTCTCGGAAGCTGATTTAAATATACATCGATTCTATTCCTTCCAAATTTGCCAAAGGATGAAGCCCGATAGAAGTTTCCAAATTCTGTTAAGAATGGGGGACTAAAAAATGGAACCTCTCCAGCCTTCTATGGTCTCTCAGATGCCTGTGCGGTTCCTGTCTGTGGTTCTCATGAGGCTGGTGTTGTGATCCTAGATGCAGGAACTGTATGAGCACAGATTTAGGAGATGGTTTTGAGTTTTCTCCTCTGTGCCACATAATTGACACCAGGAGGGACCGATGAAGCCCCTTTTCCTTAAGTTATCCCAAGTGAGGATGCTGTTGTGCGTAGTTAGCCAAAGGAAGGTACTATTTGTTGGCCAGTATTTTTCTTCCTAGATCTTGCCCCATACCTCTTCTTTTGGTAAGGATCTATGGCCTGCTCTTAGATGGTAAGCTTCTTGTATATTGAAGGTACCTTTGGTGGTGTGTCCCCATCTGAGAATGCCTTCCTCGTGTTGTCTTAAAATTTTCCTTGAGTCAAGGTGATCCTACAAAGGTTGGATGTTTAATTCAAGGGGGATGTTCAAAGCTTCATGGGAGTTTTTCTGAATGCGACAGATGTTTCTTGTAGCTTCTGGATTCCAGAAATATGACACTTTGAGGAGGCCTGCGTCTATTGTGAAGGGGATGAGGGCACTTAAAGTGGGATCAATGTTCAGGGCTGGAAGTTGTCGCCAAGAGTCACTCTAGAAGAGAGTTGAATTCCCACTCTGCAATTCCCAGAAGGAGTGTTATGTTATGAGTTCCTTATTGTTCTTGGCTGTGTTCCAAATGAGCAAGCCAGGGCTATGACCATTCCACCTAATGAGCTCCCTTTCTGGAATTGTTGGGGTGTAGTTTTTCCTCCAAAGATGCACCCAAAGATCTTGTGGTATTTTTAACCATCTCCACCAATTTTTTTCACTGAGGACCTTGTTGAGAAGAGCTGGGTCTCTGAGGCTGAGGCCCCCTACTTTCTTTGGTTTGCAGACTTTTGGCCTGCTAACCAGAGTCATTTTGCGTCCTTCGTTGGTACCTTGCCAAAGGAAGCTCCTTTGGAGATTCCTTAAGGTGTTGAGGATGAAGTTTGGGGTTGCCAGAGCTAAGAAGGCATAGACTGGAAGGGCTTGTAGGATAGACTTGAGGAGGATGAGGCAACCAAGAAGATTGGGGGATAAGAAGGTGCATAGGGAGAGTTTCTTTCGGCGACCAAGAAGATTGGGGGATCAAAAGGTGCATAGGGAGAGTTTCTTTCGGAAGCTAGACAACAAGGAGTCCCAGGAAGTATTTCTTAGCGGGTTATCAATAAGGGGGATGCCCAGGTAAGTGGAGGGGAGGACGCTATGGGTAAACCCCAGTAATTGCGTAATGTGAAGTTGGACCTAGATGGGCATGTTAAAGAAGAAAATTTGAGATTTGGAAAAATTCACTTCCATGCCCGAGGCCTCACAAAAAAGGTTGATGAGAGATTTGATGCGTAGGGCTTCTCGTGCTCTGGGTACCCCCATAAGGAGTAAATTGTTTACGAATTGACTATGGGAGATGGGCGGAGAAATTCCATCAGGGGTGAGGCCTGAGAGGGAGTGATCAGTAATGGCTGCTTTGATGGCACGACTCAGCCCTTCCACCATAATTATGAAAAGGAAGGGCGAAAGCGAGTCCCCTTGCCTTATTATTTTGGAGGGGGAGAAAGGTTTGGACGAAACACCATTAATCAAAATGCAGAATAGGGATGATGAGGTGAGGTTGACAATCCAAGAGACCCACGAGGGTTCAAAACAAAAGGCGAGGAGAGTTGAGTTTAAGTATTTCCAGCTTAATTTATCAAAGGCTGTAGAGAGATCCAATTTTAGAAGCATACCTTGAGATTTGGTCAAATGAAGCGAGTGGATGACTTCATGAGCCAAGATGACACTGTCTAGAATTTGTTTGTCCTCCAAATAGCTTGATTGTTCTGGAGATATTATGAAAGTTAGTATTATCTTTAGGCGTGTAGCGATGATCTTTGTCAAGAGTTTGTAAATGACATTGCAGAGTGCAATGGGACGAAAGTGCGAAGGGGAAGTAGAGTTGTTCTCTTTGGGTATGAGAGTGAGAAAGGTTGCATTGAGGGCTTGGAGTACCTACCTAGATCTTTTAGAGTCCTCGATCATTTCCCAAACATCTTTGCGGATGATGCTCCACCGACGGTGGAAGAAATTAGAACTGAACCCATCTGACCCAGGAGCCTTGCCCAACGGGGTGTCCTTAAGAGATTGATCGACTTCCTCCCGTGTGATAGGTCTCATAAGAGCCTCGTTCTATTCTTTAGTGACCTCCTTAAGGATATTCTTAAGGATGGAGTCAATTGCACATGAGCGATCCACTGAGGGTTCCGTAAGAAGGTTTTTGTAATAGGATAACATTTTCTTTTCTATATCTGCGTGCTGTTGAAATTTCATTCCTTGTTCCGAGACCAAGTGAGCAATGCGATTTGTTTGGTGCCATTGGACCATAGATTTGTGAAAAAATTTGGTGTTTTTCCCCCTCTTTTAGGCAATGCAAGATTTTTGTCTCTAGAGTATTTCCTCCTGCGCTCGTCTTTCTGCCAACTGGCTGCTTAGTAAAGCCTCCTGCTCCTTTAGGGGATCAGTGAGGCCTTGAGATCTGATCTGCTATTGGAGGCTTTGCATTTGCTGATTGAGAATTTCCTGAGCATGAAATATGTTGCCGAAGGTGGACTTATTCCAAGATTTCAGATGTTGTTTGAGATTTTTTAGCCTTTGTTGAAATCTGTACATTGGGGTCCCTGTTTGGATGGCCACTTATTCCCACCAGAGCTTGATCTTAGCTTGGAATTCTAGGTGTGTTAACCAGAATTTTTCAAAGCGGAAGGGATTTCTGCCTGGGGTGCCCCTGATGTTTATTGATAGGAGAATAGGCCAGTGATCTGAACTCGGGGTGTCGATGACTGTGGCATTCCAATCCAAGCCATCCAACATGATGGCTTCTGAAATTAAAAAACAGTCTAATCTGTTGGAGACATGTTGGGCCCTCGAGTGTCTATTGGACCAAGTGAAGGGCCCATTATCTATTTCTACATCAATGAGATTCAAAAGGCCAATGATTTGGTTAAAGTGCTCACTGTCATTTCCTAGCATGCGTGTGCCCCCCTTTTTTCCCTCCAGACCTATTATCATATTGAAGTCACCCCCTAGGATCCAACGTTGAGAGCCGATGTGATTGGCGGTCCATTCTACATGTTGGAGGAAGGCTTCCCTTTCTCTCGGTCTTGTGGGTCTGTAGACATTCGTGATGTATCCGAGTTTGTCTGAACCAATAAGCCGAAAGGAGGCTGTAATGGACTAGTTGGAGGTGAAAAAACCATCCAACAAAACTGTGGCTGGATTCCAAATCATTTCCAGGCCGCCCACTGCCTCCTTAGCGTCGACTTCAACCTGATTGGCCCACTTCTAGCATTTTTGAAGAATGAGCAAGGCTTCCTTACCCGCGCATTTTGTTTCCTACAGTAGAAGTATATTTGGCTGTTCCTTCATAATTCTTTCTCGAAGCAAACCTTGTTTGCTTTTTGCATTGAGGCCCCTTATATTCTAGGATAGTATCTTCATGAGGATGGTGAGGGTTGGAGGGGAGGAAAACTATTTGAGATCAGATGAATCTGACCTGATTTTATAAGGAAGTTGCCAACATCTTGAATGAGTTGATGTTTTGGTTTTCTGCCTCATTTTTTCTCATCTTTTGGGGGTTTGCGTTGATCCTTTGAGGTGCCTTTTTGTATTCCAAGGTTCATATTGGCACAAGTAGATCCTCCTGCTGATGAGTTGAGAAAGACTTTGTGGACCTTGCTCAACTGATCTAGTGGTATGGTATACAGTTGTTGTTTGTGGTAATATTGCTCCAGGTTTTCCATATCAATACCTGCTAGCTCCTAATCTTCCAAATCTATGTCTGGGTCCCCAATTTCTGGTCCAGGGTTTGCAGGGAGAGAAGCCTTGGAGGGTGGGATTTGGGTAGAAAGAGGGGATCATGGGACAAGATTTGTGGAACCTTGGCTAGTCGTAGGGGTTGCAGGAGTTGTCAGAGAGTCAACGAAAGAAGAGGGGATGTCTGATAGGGTTTGAAGGGCTTCGAAAGAGATCTTGGTTGAGGGTCCTGAGGAGGCCTAGGGTACGTTTTTTTGGCCTGATGCCTCCATCGACCCGTGACTTGGGTGAATCTATCCTTGGGTTTGTCAGGATCTTCCAGATTGTTCTTGGTTGGGTTATTTAGAGGGAATTCTCGGAAGAGGTGACCATGCTCATGGCATTTATGGCATCGAAATGGGATATGTTCATAGTCTAGGGTTTGGGACCATTCGTCATCTTGATAATCTAGGGTGATGGCTCTGGGGAGAGGTTTGGAGATATTCAAATAGACACAGATGCAGGCATAAGTAGTGTACCCTCATTATCTTGTTGCCTCCGAGGCTTTGACATAGATTCCAATGGTGTTGTCGATTCCTGCAAGAATCTCTTCCAACCAAAATTCTTGTGGGAGCGAGCATAGTCTCAACCAGACTGGGGCGTGTGTGAAGTCTTCCTTTTTGGGGCTTAATCTTTCCATCCAAAAATGGAGGTAGAGACCTGCCGAGTTGTAGAAGTATGAACCTCCTTCAAATATTCTATTTTTGTCCTCCAAGTTGTGCAAGATGATAGTGAATAAGCCTTTTGATCCAAGTTGGAGGTCATAGTGGCCCTTGGGCTTCCACTAGTGCTGAATCCATTTGAGTAGGTCCTTTTTCGAAGGCCATAGCCCCAAAAATTTCCCTATCAGAGTGAAGTCCCTCATGTATTGTTTCTGATCTTCTATTCTTGGAGAATTTATGATATATTTCGAGGTGATCGGGGCTTGCAGGATGCATTTTCCTGGTTCCCAAGTGCGAGCAGTTTTCAGGTGATTGGATTCTGGGTCTATTTCCATCGGTTTCTCCTTCAACATCTCTTCCTCCCAAATTATTTGTTGCATATCGGTCGGAAGCTTGAAGGTCGGTGGTTTGGAATGTGAGGAGCCGTGCTCCTTGGCAATGACAGAACTGCAGGAGGGGGCCGAAGGCCCCCCTCCCTCGGTCTCCATGGCCTCAACGGTGAGAGACAGGGCGACACGCTGAGGGTTCGATGCTAAAACCCTAGATTAGAGCCATCATCAGCTCTCTAAGGTTACATCATATATCATATTAATTTATATAGACAACATATAATTACAATCATTTTAATTTATTAGTATTATCTAGAAGGATCAAGTCAATATATTTTCTATCAGTGGATTGAAAAAGTTGCAGGGTCAATCGTATGTTTTAAAGTAGTCATGTAGTTGCAATGATTTTAGCAACGATAAAACAAATAATTTCATTAATTTCATCAATGATATAACAAATAATTGCATTGATTTCAATAATGATATAATGCAAAATGATAACATGTGTTGGCACAGGGGCAGACCCAGGGTTCATCTCCAAGAGCGCACCAACAAGCCCTAACTACTAGCCCTTTCGGCAACACCTGCGAGGAAGATGCAGTCTCACCCAAAGTAACTATGAGGGGGTTGCAGGACATAGATGTCTACAACCAAAAGGAGTGCAAATTGAATTCAAAGCAACCAACACACAACAATCTAGTATTCTTTATCTTGCCACAACCTACTGCGCAATTTATATCTCAGATCTAACACATTATCATCATAGCAGCATATCAAATGATAAAGAACAGAGCATCAATAACACATGACACAAGATATATGTGGTTCAAACAAACAAGGGGGTCTCATACACCAATTTGGTGTGGCTTGGTCGTGACCTTAAAAATAGATTATTATTATTATTATAATATATTAAGATGAAAGCATATAGTTCTGATCTGCGCTCTTAGCTAGCAAATTTTCTCTTCTTCTCTCTATCTCTCCCCTTCATGCACACCCAGTTGCAGGACTGATCTTCACACCTACTTGAAGATCTTACAATACAAATTTCTCTCATAATACAATACTTCCCTCTCAATAGCAGTCTCTCCTCATAAAATTCCCGAACTCTCCATCAACAACAATAATGACAACCCTACCCAGGTCCTCTTGAACTTTATTTATACATTACAATCACTCACTGACTTCCTTTGGACGATACCTATGTGTCAAAACCATAGATACCAAAACCCTAGGTGTCTAAAACCCTAGGTCAATTTGATCCATGTTTTCAGGGCTTCACAAGCCTGTCTTTCCTTCCTTCTCGCGCGGTGCTCCAAAGCATCCAATGTTGGATTTTTCTGCTTGCTAATTTGTCCACGATCCATCTTCCTTGCTGATCTATCATCCTCGATCTCGTCATCCAATGAATTGCTTTCTCGGACTTCGATCCATCTTTTCTACTCTTTTGCTCACTTAGACCCAGTAACAGTCACTGTGTCTTCCGCGCAGTTCACATTTCTTCCTTTCTACCTTGATCTTTGCTTACTTCCATACCCAAGGGCCAACAGGCCCCCAACACTCACTTGTGACTCATCCCGAGGCACTTTAGATATGATCCTTTTGTTTTGCTTTGTCTCCAAACAACGTAGGGAAACCTTTTCTTTCTACTCTATGCCTCCTTTCCTTTCTTGTGCATACTGTCTTTTCTGTGTCTAGTACCCAGTTTCAACTGCACTTGGTACCTAGACCCTTTTCCTCATGCTTTTACTGAGAGCTGTGAGGTAGCTGGTTATCATAATACAATTTCAACTGGCTCCCGTTCACTAAACCTTCCTTCCATTCTCCATTCAAAGTCTTCAACTGCGCAACTCCTCCTTCTGTAACATAGGCAACCTCATATGGTCCAATCCAATGTGTTCAGAACTTCCCTGGATGCTTCATGAACTTACTCTCATATACCAGACCGGATCACCTTGCTTAAATTCCTTCTTCTTGATATGCCTATTATGGTAGGCCTTCTCTCTTTCTTTCTGGACCTGCTGATGGAATCCTGCAATGAATCTGTCTTATTCAAGTTCAACCAACTGCACAAGCCTCTCTTGAACAATGCCGACATCATCCATTTCTGTAAAGGCAATGATTCTTAGGCTTGGTACCAAATATTCCACTAGGGCAACAACTTCGAGCCCATAAACCAACTTAAAAGGGGTCTGCATTGTTAGCTTCTTGCAAGTGGTTCTATAGGCCCATAGTATTGCTGGTACTCTTAAATCCCAATCATCCCTATTCACACTGCAAATCTTCGTCAGTGTTGTCTCCAAGATTTTGTTGAATGCTTCAACTGTCCAATTAGCTTGTGGATGGTAAGGCGTGCTCTTCTAATGATGAACTGCAAATTCCTCAGTTAAGGCTTCAACTGTCTTATTGATGAAATGTGTGCCTTGATCGCTCATAAGGATCTTCGGGCATCCAAACCTGGTTATGATGTCATCAAATATGAAGCGCGCAACTGTAGTTGCACTACAATCCTCTTGCTTCGGCCCATCTGGTCAAGTACTCTATCGCAGTAATTATGTACCTTGCTCCTGTGCGCTTTCCTAGTGGGTTTATAGCTCTCACAAAGTCAATGGCCCATTTCTCAAATGATTGTAGGGTCAGTTGTGGTGCTAAAGGCATTTCATCTCTTCTGGACGGTTTCCCAACTATTTGGCATACATCACAGGCTCGGTGATAGTCCTTAACATCTCTGTGTAGCATAGGCCACCAAAGGCCACCTCTAAGAACCTTCTGCGTTGTTGCTTTCCCTATGTAGTGTCCTCCTGTGATGCCTTCGTGAGCTTCTGCGAGGATCAATGGTCGCTCTGCTTCCATGACACATCTCCTCAATATCTCATCCGGTCCCATCTTGTATAGCTGTCCAACTATAAGTGAAAAGTCTATAGCGCGAACTACCAAATGTTTCTTTTGGGTGATTGTATACTCACTAGGTGCCATTTCTGCGAAGTGATCATCGATCTTCCTAATGGCTAGCAACTATGCATCTGACAATGTATCCTATAGACTAGTAGGCTCTTCTCCTTGTGTTGAGAACCACGCTGTCATCAAAGAACAACATTGTACCTAGTCTGTAATGTTGTCTTTGTGTGTCCCCCACCATCTTGCTGGTGTGGCTTTCAGGGCCTCATCCATTGCCAATAATCTTTGTTGCATTGGCACACTTTCTTCAAAGTATGACAATAAGGTTTCTAAAGGATTTAGTCCATCAAAAGTGGGTAAGTTACTTACTGTTGTGCTGATCCATCGAACTTCTCTGGTTAATCTAGCACATCTCCTTCTGGATACTTCGTACATTTTGTTCTGCCAGTTCTCCACTGCTTCTTCTGAATCTGATGAACACACACTATCACTTCTCCAGCTTAGGTTTCCCTCTACTGTAGGATTAATGTAATCCTGCTATCTGGCTGTTAATTTGTATATGTTTTTCAGTTCATATGCACGGTCTTCTTCTCTGATGGGTTCTGTGTATCTTTGACCTTCATCGGGATCTAATGGTGCGATGACCCTAAGGTCATCTCCTTCAAACTTCATTCGTATTTTCTTTAAATCAACCACAATGAAATTATTGAAAGCCCAATCAATTCCTAACAACGGTAAGGAAAACTATCATCAACTATCTCAATTACCTCAAAATATGCAAATGCCCTTACTCTGTTGATGTCCATAGGGACATGTTCCAATCTTCCGAAGGGGCTTACTGCCTGCTGATTAGCCATCCTAAGCCTGATAGGGGAATATATCAACTTAGGTTTTCCCATCAATGCTCAGGTCAGCTTCGTCTTGACATTGACCTCTGACCCTAAGTTGAGGACCACATAGTCTATATCATACTCTCCAATCTGAGCATTCAGGTGTAATTCCTTATTTTCACTTCTCTTCTTGGATAGTTGATGTACTTCTTTATTTAGTAAAGGATCTACCCTTCCTATCTCATATTGTATGACCAAATTTTGCAGTTCTTGTATAGCTTTCTCATATTTAATCAGCTCTATAAACGTATACAAGAAACTGATGAGTTTACTTGCTTCTTTTCCATCTCTGGGCAAAGCAGACTAATCAAATACCATAGGCATTCCACATTCTCTTACTTCTGGTTGTGTCTTCGATGAAGAGCCTTGGTCTCCCCTGAATTCTTTTCTTGCCTCCTCAAACATTTATTTTTCTTTCTTTGCATCAAAAGTTTACGTCTTCTCTACAACTTTTCTGACTCCTGATTTTTCTGTAGTCCTTCCTTGAGTCATTCTATCCTCTCCAGTAACAATGCTTCCTCTAGTGATAACATCAACTCTAGGGTCTGCTCCGTGATGTTCTGCTTTGATCAATTGTATCTGCGGGTTTTGTTGAGGTCCCCATTTCTCTTGAAGTTTAGCTAGCAATGCTGGACATTCCTCGATAACATGCTCGAATGAATTGCAGTAGTTGCAAGTCATACAAGGGTTCTGACAATCCCTTGCTAAGTGTCCTGGTTGTGTGCATTTATAACAAATTATCTGTCCTCGACCTCGACCCATACCTCCTCCTCACCCTCTTCCTCTGAATCCACCGCGAGGATTGAAGTTTCCTCTCCTAGGGGAGTTATACTATGTAGTGTTTCCTTCTTGCTGTGCTTCACCTGGAATCTTGTATATATCCCTTAAGATCATAAGCCCTACAATCCTTATCATCATGTCCCACAGACTTATAGAACGTGCAATACAATTTTTTGGGTTTCTGAACGTATTTTTGCATGTAGTAGCACTCACCAGGGCGATGTCTATTTCTGCATACCTTGCACCAGGGTAGGGTAACTTGTTTCAAGAGGCTCAGAGCTCCATAGGCCAAGTATTCATGGAATAGGGGACATTGTTCCTTGTCATGTCCTTTTGATATGCATTTGACACACCATATGTCTTCTCTTTTATCTTTTCCCTTGTCTTTCTTCATATCTTTGACTTGCAGAGAGAAACTAGTTAGCTGACTTATACCCGAGATGGATTCTCCCATAAGGGTTGATTCTAGCTTCATGGCGATCTCCAGCACCTCAGCCCACGAAGCAATCTTCTGTTGCATTAGAGGAACTCTCATGTGTGGTAAGAGAGAAACAATTAACCATTCTTTGTTCTGTTCATCTGGAATTTGAAAAGTCAATCGACATGTTAAGGTCTTGAACCTCTGATTGAATTCCCAAACAGGTTCAACTACTTTTTGCTTGATCTCTTTCAGCTTCGTAATACATTGTGACTTTGACTTAGGTTTCTTGAACTCTGCAATCAAGGCATTCTTAATCTCATTCAGCGGCTTAGGTTGTGCAAGTCCTTGGACAAGCTTCATGTACCAACTCAGTGCGTGATCTCTTAGGGCAGTACTAAACTGAGCTCTTTTAACAACTTCGTTGGTGACATTCTTAATATTCCATACGGCTTCACATAGGAACCATTGCCGATCAGGGTCTTCAAATCCATCTCCCCTAAAGATAGGGAGCCTCATCTCATCTGCCATAGAGCTTCCTAGGTTTCCTGTCTGAGTATATGCTAAACTGCTAGTAATAGTACTGTGAGGACTCTAGTGACTCTGACTATTCTGATTGCTTAGTGCTACTAAAACAACATGGGAAGTGATAGTACTTACTTAAATGGTCTACGCAGTTCTTGAAGTTTTTGGCTCTTCCCAACGAGGTTCTTCAACTTCATCTTCCTCTACCCTAGCAGGTTCTGAATGCTCTTTGTCCGTCAGATCTACCTCTTCTCCACTGTAGAAACCCTCATCCCCGTAGTTCTACTTAAACAGGTTCACAAGATGAACTTCTCTGAATGCTCTTCCACTACGTGTATGTCCAGCCTCTATGTTGCTGTCGCTGTCGAATTCTTGAACATTAGATTTTTCAAATCCGACCAACTACTGTATCTTCAAGATGTTCTTCTCATGCAATAACATCTTGATCTTCAACTTCAGAAAATGTAAAAAAGTTTCCTCTAGGTCCCCTAAAGAAATAACTCTTGGCTTGGCTATATGAATTTACTCTTTCAACAACAAACTTGGTGATATACCCTCCAATGGTTCTATCAAACCAGTGATCTACTGCTCTTGACACGGTGTTATCAACTCTCTTGACCTTCTTGATCAACGTCGATGTCCAAACCATAGGTGATCTAGATCGGATCTCAAATTGGGTATCTGCTAAACTAGCTAACCAATCATATAGCTCCTGATGGATTCCTCCAAAGAAACTTTCATGTATATTAGTAAAGATATATCTCTCCAACCAATCCTCTTTACTAAGATTAGGGTTCTTGTTCTGGGCTTCAACGAAGTCCCTTTCTTGATCTTCTATCCACTTTTGAATCTATGTCTTTGATGGAAACCACCTCGACATTCCCTCAAGAAGATTCCTGTCCCGACAACAGAACCATTTGTTGGCATAGGGGTAGACCCAGGGTTTAGCTCCAAGAGTGCACCAACAAGCCATAACTACTGACCCTTTCGGCAACACCTGCGAGGAAGATTCAGTCTCACTCGAAGCAACTATGAGGGGGTTGCATGACAGATATGTCTACAACCAGAAGGGGTGCAAAGTGGATTCAAAGCAACTAATAGACAACAATCTAGTATTCTTTATCTTGCCACAACCTACTATGCAAGTTATATCTCAGATCTAACACATTATCATCATAGCAATATATCAAATGACAAAGAACAGAGCATCAATCATACACGACACAAGATATACATGGTCCACCCTCTCTCTAGGGATACGTCCACAAAACTGTGATTTATAATATATTAAGATGAAAGCATGCAGTTCTGATCTGCGCTCTTAGCTAGCAAATCTTCTCTTCTTCTCCTCTTTGTCTCTCCCCTTCTTGCGCAGCCAGTTGCAGGACTGATCTTCGCACCCAACTGAAGATCTGACAGTACAGATTGCTCTCACAATACAATACTTCCCTCTCTCCTCATAACATTCCCAGACTCTCCATCAACAACAATAATGACAACCCTACCTAGGTCCTCTTGACCTTTATTTATACATTACAATCACTCACCGACTTCCTTAGGCTAAGACCTAAGTGTCAAAACCCTAGGTCAATTTGATCCACGTTTTCAGGGCTCCACCAGCCTATCTTTCCTTCCTTCTTGTGCGGTGCTTCAAATCATCCAACTGTGGTTTTTTCCGCTTGCTGATTTTTCCACGATCCATCTTCCTTGCTGATCTGTCATCCTCGATCTCCTCGTCCAACAGCTTGCCTTCTCGGACTTCGCTCCATTCTTTTCTGCTCTTTTGCTCACTTCGACCCAGTAATAGTCACTGTGTCTTCCGCGCAGTTCACATTTCTTCCTTTCTGCCTTGATCTTTTCTTACTTCCATACCCAAGGGCCAACAACATGTATTGATTTAAGTGACAATACAATGAAAAATGATATAAAGTAGTCACATAGTCGCAATGATTTCAACAATGATATAATGCAAAATGATAACATGTATTGATTTAAACGAAAATACAATGAAAAATGATATAAAGTAGTCACATAGTTGCAATGATTTCAATAATGATAGAATTAATAGTTCCATTGATTTCGATAATGATATAAGGAAAGAAATTGTCTAACCGTTCTACGTTTTGGCTCTTTTCGTTGGAATCTGACGACATAAATCTGCATGAAATCATAATTTTTTGTTGTTTAAATTGCATTTCTGAATGCATAATTGGATTCAGTGTGCTAAAAAATCCCCGGGGCACTCGGATTATACATAATTAACTACTCAAATATGTAGATCCAATAATTTCTCCCTGGATTTCAGGAAAAATTAAACAAAACATATCACCGAAAAAGGGCCAAAACATAGAATTTTTAGACTACGACATAAAGAAATAGGAAATGATATATTTATTTCAGTGATAATACAATGAAAAATTATTTAAAACAATAAAGTAGTTGCATTGGTTTCAGTGACGACCTAATGAAAAACAATAAGGTGCATTGATTATAGTGATGATTATAGTGAAAATTTATTTAGAGAAATAAGGTAGTTGCATTGATTTCAACTATAACCTAATGAAAAACAACAAGGTACATTAATTTGACTGATGATACAATAAAAAATTGTTTAGAACAATCAAGTAGTTGAAATGATTTCAATAATGAAAAATATTATAGTGCATTGATTTCAATTATAATAGAATGAAACACGATTCAGTGTAATAGAAATATAATTCCCTTAGACAATTCCTATTACACCTATTGAAAGAGGTAATAAAAACTAGCTTCCTTTGAAACTTGCTTAGGGCTTAACAATCCATAAGTCACAAGGATTGACATTGGAGAAACATATTATTAATATTGTGAAGCAAGAGAGACATGGTTCGACATTGATTGCAATATCTAGATAGTTAAATATTTGAATGGTCTATGATTTCAACCACCCTTTTCATATGACATATATCAAAAGATGACAAAACTTGCAGGTGTGACTATAAAAATAAGAATCTAAGATAGATTGAGATTGATGTCAATGTAAACTATTTGTACTTGATTACATTCTTATTATTCACTTTTTTCGTTATTCAACATTGTTACTTTATTTCTATTCAATTTATTCCTCATGTAACTCTTGAAGTATACTTCTGAATAATACTCTCTATATTCTCAACACACCGAGGAAACTGAGTAACTTTAAAATGATCAAATTCATCCTAGACAAATTGTGTCACTATAATAAAAATTGAAGAAGATGGACTCACATTGATCCTTCTTGATATTACACTCTACTTTCAACGAACTAAGGAAGGTGAGTAAATTTCAAATGATGAAATTAATGTTAGACATATACATATACATAATGTCGATCATATACAAATTATGTCACTATAATAAAAACTAAAGAAGATAGATTGACATTGTGTGATATCCCATGACTAAAACCAACCTAGATCCATCAAGCGATGAGAGGGATCAAATATCTGGAGGTGCAAACCATAAAAAATAAATTATTATTTTTTAATTTAATAAATAAAAATGTTAATTACATTTATGAAATTCCACATACTAATTTTGAAATTATATATATATATATATATATGTTTTGGGGTGGAAGGCACAGGTGGGGTTATCATTTCCCCATGAGGAAACCGAGAGCTTAATTTTTCATGGAGTTTGGGTATGGAAACAAATAACCAGGCATACGCATATGCTCTCCTTCAGGGCTTTCTCCTAGCCAGGCAACAAGATTTGAACTCTTTAACAATTCTAGGTGATTTGAAGGTGGTAATTAATCATGTTCACAAGAATTGTCTTCCCTAAGACATGAAACTCCAATTTTTTTTCATAAGAATTCACAAAGAATTGGAAGCCCTGACATCTATCCTCCCCTTCCATGTGCTTAGATCCAACAATACCATTGTGAAATCTCAAGCAAATCTAGCCTTTCGTGACCAAGTAGGAATTCTCTGCATCAATGGCCACCTCTCCTTCCATCCCATTCCCCAGTTAAAAATGACATTGTTCATTTCTTTTTAGAAAGGCCCCCATAGGCCCCCATTACATTATCCAAGCATCCAACGACTTCCTGCTAGCCCAATCAATTCATTCTTGATTTTGGATTTGTCAGGTGTCCCTTTTGATGAACACGTGTCACGAGGTTCAACCTCTTGATCTGTCCCCCACCATGCACTTACCCACCTTTCCGCTGGATTGTGCATGTGGTCATGTTCTCATCACCATTTGGTACTCCCTCCCATGTATTGGAATGATTCCTCATTCATGGATCATGTATTTCACACAAAGCATCTGGCGTCATCTTGTACAATACCAACCTCATCCACCTTTAGCAATTATGGTTAGTTTATCCCAAATTGTATCCTCCGATTATGCGAAAGGACATTTCAGTTAATGGTTTTGAATTTGGACAAGTCATAGACTTGAAGGTGGTGGGTACTTGCACGTAGACTTGGGGGATTAAGTGTGGCTTGAGACTCAGACAATGGCATTGAAGTTAATTTGTATAAGTAGTTTGTGAAGTATAAACTACCATAGTTGGGTGTTCTAGATATCTTTCCCTCTTTGCAACACAATATTGTAGGATCTCTAGGAAGATCCAAATTGCGCATTCAAGTAATGGAAAACAAAAGATCATGGCATGCGAGATGGTGTCGAGAGGTGCAAGAAGAGGAATACACAACGTTGTAACAAGCAATCCAAGCTATCCACATTAGGTTGGACAACCTGTCAGCACAACTAGTCACCAACATGAAATTATTGATTGAATAGAGGCACAAACAACAAAGGATTGAGGATGAAGTGGGAGCCATCAGAACATACGTTGAAGATATGCTCCAACACCTAATTTCTTCAATAATAGTCAGTGCTGGCACATGGATTTCTAAAGAATCCTCTTCATCAAGTCCTCCATGTGTGGTATTGGACCAGAACAACCATCCTGACCTAGAAGCAGAAGGAATGGCCATCCTTCCATGACCAGAAGCAGAAGAAACTAAGAAGAAAGACAATTAGTTCTTGTAGTTTAACATGTTGTGTTTTTGTATATTTTGCATGGGAATATTTTATAGGGTATACAATTGGAATGACTTTAGAATTTTACCTGTAGAAAAGATAATAGATGGATGGCACACATATATAGTTAATGCTAAGCTTAATTTTGAAATATTAGTACAATTTGTTTTTTTCCTTTGTAATATTTTGCTACTGTGAGTTCTTTTACAATTTTTGATTAATATATTTTCTAGTTTCTTTAAAAAATATATTATATATATTTATCTTTGTAACGACCCCACCGTTACAATGACAAAAGTGACATACACCAGGTAATTTTTTTTTTCTTTTAATGCTGCGTTAGGAAGAATACATCACAAATTAATAACGACATCATTGACAAGAGTGCAATAGATAAATGAAACAACATTAATGCATTAACAACAATCACGAAGCAAGGACGACACATTGTCACTATAAATGACAAACACATATCGACGCAATATCACAGTAAAGAGCAACCCATAAGGTGTGTTTATACAACTAATCATGACGCATATACAATACGACTCAATCGCTCTACTCGTCTCATAGGGATAATCATCAGATAACGCCAAGAAAACATAAGATAACACAACGAGTCATAAGGAACAACCAACATCCATTTCATCAGTCCATCATTCCTAATATCATTAACCAGTGTGCAAGGGTAATCGACAACTAGCAAATGCATTGACCATTCATTGCGCGCCAGAAAAAAATCCCAATAATGCATCATTACCTTAAATTTTCATTGGGTGCGATAAATGTAAAATCTAAACATTATACCCTACATCAATCAATGTGCACGTTTAAACTTAATCACTTAATTACACATTCCTCATCAATAATCAATGCACGCAAAAATATAACTATTAGTCACAGCAAAACCAAGGTGCGTGAAGTCTAAAATCTTAAGCAACCATACCTTACCTTAAATTTTAATGCACACAATAATCAATATCAAAACCATCGTTCAATAAGTTAAAATCCCGGCGTAAGCAATAAACTAAGCACATGACCATTATATCTCGCTTTAAAACAAGGCGCAAGGGAAACTAGTCACTAAGTCGGTCAAAGATTGATAATTCAAGACACAAGATTATAACAGTAAATTTAGGTGCAAAAAAATAATGATGAAGCAACGCATGCCCACTTAATTAAGGCGTGCAAGAAGTCTAACTCAACCACAATCATCCTTACATTAATAATCACTGCGCATGGGTGTAAAACCTCTACATAACTCATCATGTCAGCATTAATTTAATGACACAATTACCACCATGAAACATTCAACAAAACAACAATTAACTAAATCATCATTCTCACTTAAACATCAATTTTCAAGACACAACATGCTATTCTATCACACTTTAAATTTCAAGCGAGAAGGGAAGCGAATGGTCAAGAGGATAATTCAAACATAGAAATGAATTAAACGCCTAAAAACGATCTAAACCCATGTAGCTTAACTAATCGTTCTTATCTCAAGGATGTCTTCTAGGAGTGTGAGGATTACCACTTGGTGTTCAATTTATACAACACCCAACGATTAAAATTTATATAGGGTTGCAACAGAACTCAAACATTTTATTGCCTTGGTGGAAAATAATCAAATTGTCAGCAAGGTCTTTAAAAAAAAACCTAAATCATTATGGTTGCGTTAGATACTCAATGACTGACCTAAATCTAATCCCACGCCTTGTACGCCCTAACAATAACTTCGACATTTACTTTCAACAAGACGAGGCATTTCTATAATCACCCCAAGGACACCAACATCCAAAAAGACGTGGACAATCACCTGGTAATCTAAAATTTGAGATTCCCAACTATAGACCTGGCTTTCGCAAGAGAAATCCACTGAAACCTTCATAAAGCAAGGTATGCTATTGAAATTTCCTTATTATGGTTCTCATCTAACAATGGATTGAAGCTCAGATCGAAGATATGCTTGAAACAAGTAGAACTCGCTGAAGGTCAAATCATCTCGACAATTGACTCGTGAGACAGGTAGACAAAAAAACCCACGGGGACCCAACCATTCTAAGATCAATGTTTAAGGTAACTTTCCATTTTTAAGGTTAAAAGACAACCCAACGCCCCTCAACTTAGGTAGTGATACAAGTTTTATTTATTATGCCGAAAAGCGTACACCTATTGATAATGGGCAGATTTAATAGGGGTTTAATGCTTAATAAGTTTTCTATGGACATGATTAAATATGGCTGGAATATTATTAGTAGTCACACAAAATAAATGGCTGTGATTTCAATCATTAATTTCCTAGCTATTATAAAGACATCCATTTATGTGTTTACTTTTTTACATTTACCTAATCATATTTAAAAATTACTTTGATAGCTAACATTGCCACATAAGTGATTAACAAAAATTAAAATATTAACACCAGATAAATGAAGCTCAACCGTTTATTTGTTAATCAATAATAAAATTTAATATATTCTTTTAAAGATTCATTTCATCTTATCAATCTTTCGGTGTTCACCAACAGCTATTTAACTGCTGTGCTAGTCATATAAAGCAGAAAAATCACGAAAAAGAGAAGACGCTCAGGGCATTTAAGGAACTCTGAAACGTTATGCAGGGAAGGGATCCGAACGTTCTAGGATTTAAAGAAGACGAAAGGTGATAGGGAAACGCTCCGAGCATTCCCAGAACTACAAAGGTGCGGTAAATCGTCCAGGCTTTAAGGAAAACGCGAGGTGAGAGAAAAACACTCTTAGCATCCCGAAAAACGCAGAGATGAGAGGGAACGTTCTTAGCATTCCCAGAAAACGCAGGGATGAGACAATGCTCACGCAGAGGTGAGATAACGCTCACACAGAGGTGAGATAACGCTCTGGTCATTAGAGAAAAATGCACAGGAGAATAGGGAACACAAATGTTTAATAAATTTTTCCCGGGATAAACCACAAATTGTGGACTGGGTATCACAACGCTGAGCGTAAATTAATTCGAAGAGGTAAAGTTCTCGGCGCTCAACACCAGGCGATGGGAGAAGACTCCACGGATCACGAGTTACTCAGCTCCATCAATGCGATTTAATGGGTACTCACTAGAAGTTTTGCAGAGACCCATGCGTGAACCTCCACACCAGTTAACTTGTCCGGCTTGACCCAAAAGGGGTTTTAGAATCTAGAATAATCCTGACAAGGCCACACAAGGCTCTCTCCCAATCGAAAATTCTGAGGTTGGTCGCCTACCCAAAATTTTGACAATCGGAGCTGGAGTGATGCCTCGTCCACGCAGAAGGAAACCCTCAAAACTGTACTCAGTATGCAAGAAACGCTCAGAAAAAGGGGGAGGGGGGCGGATTTATTTAACCAGAATATTTTTATCTTATATGAAAATATGCGGTCTCCAGGATTGATTGGAAGGATGTTTCCATGTCAAATAAATTTAAAAAGAATGCTAAGAAACCAGTGGTAGCTATCAAAAAGAGATCGCGCTCTGCACATGTCCAACAACAAAAATAAATCAACAACAACTTAATACACAGGTGGTCGCCCAAGGATGACATCCCTATTTTACACACAACCTCAAATGTAATTACCATTTAACGTAAAGCTGTGATTTTTATCTATCTACTTCATGAGTCAATCCATTAGAATATCACAACAGAATTCATTCGGTAGAGTAGTCAGTAAAGGAAAAATTAAAGTTTGCAGAGTTCCAATTCAATGATAATAAGGGAGGCAATAGAGATTATTTCATGTAACGAGAGGGTTCAAAATCAGATCAAAAATACAATGAGGATTAACTTAGGTAGCGATAAACCCCTAATATTGACACTCACTGAAATGCAACAATACCCCATCTTCTTACCCATGATCTTATATAATTATGCTGAGATTTAAGCCTACCATCGATCAAGATCAGCTTCATTACAAGCATACAAATTTACAATAATTTAACTATATTCAATAAATAACTAGCAATTACATACTGTAGTCGAGGACTGGAAATTGAAGAGGTTCACCCGCGCTTGCGCTTCGTCCAGCTCCTGCTTGATCCTCCTCGCTCCCGCTTGCTAGTCGTTGAGATATCACCGATACCTCCCAACCAATGTTAGGGGTACTCTTCTTCCCCCTGAGCCCCCCGAGCCGCAAAGGGGCCACGCACACAAACCAGAGAATAATATAGCTCCCATCTCGCCTCGCAAGGTCGAGCTACCACTCTTCATTCGAGCTGGGTATCCCAACTCCCACAAGAAAAATCAATGAAGAAAAATCTCGGCAGTGTAACCTTACGCCTACCGGTCATGATCCATTCCTCCTCTCTGCTATTACTTTTATAAAGTTTTCTTAGTGACCTCTTTCCCAATTGCACATTAAACTCTTTTTATTAAATTTTATTAGGAAATATTCTCTTCTCGTACACTTGTCAACCGATCCCCTAATTGCACCATAAATTCATTTAATTAATTAAATTAATTTGCCAATTTCCCTCATCACCTAAAAGCGTTCCTAAAAATGCTCATTTCTGTCCCTTATTCCCTCAATTTCCCTTAATGACTGATGTTTTTCTTAAATCTTAGTTGATTTCATTTTAGGAAAGTTCTCTAGACTAGATTCCTTACTATGTTCCTTATTCATTTTAAATTTAATTTCCCCTCTTTGTCTAAGTTTGAGTTTAGCGAGTTTTGCACATAGACAACAATCAATTTTTTTGGATAATTTAATTCTCCTTTAAATTCTAAATTTGATTTTTCTCTATCCCCCATTTATTAATGGATTAAATTAAATTTTTGACCTCATACCCTATTTAGACCTAGGCTTTACTTTCACTAGGCTTAGCATTTTTTTTAAAGGGGAATTTTATAATTAATAAACTTTACTCATACAACATTTATTTTAAAGTCCATTGGATGTAGCTTGGGTGGTTGGGATGAATGATTGTTACCCTCCCCACCCAGGTTCAATTCCTTGTAAGTGACATGTTATGCCCTTAAATGGGATGTTCTAAAATACCCGCCCTTCCTATGTTCTCTTGCAGATCCGAGGAGGTTTATGTGGAAGTAGCGAGCTTCCGATATCTGGTGCCATGAACCACATGGAAAAAAAAAGAAAAAAAAAAAGGAAAACATTTATTTTAAGGCTGACAACGTCTAATAATATATTGTTTTCTAGGCACCTAGGTTCATTGACTCACCGGTGTTAAAAGAATTGCGGCGTTCCCTTCAGGATGCACTACGTGCTCCAAGGGTGCCACTCGCCTTTATCCATGTTTTCATTCATGCGATATGCCCTTCAAGATGCACTACGTGCTCTAAGGGTGCCACTCTCCTTTTGAATGATTTTGGTAGACGTACGCCCTTGGAGTCTATACTCTGTCGAGTGACCTTTTGGGAGACTAAGGGCCTCTAAGGAATAAAGACCCTATCTTATTGCACGCCCCTTAGAATCTTCGTGAGCGACTGTCTTAGTCTGCCCTCACGACATTGTGGATCTCTCAAAATAGGCAATCGTTAACCTATAGTTCGATCCACAATGGGAGTTCTAGTAGGCTGTGGTAGGGTTGCTGCCACACCTCTCCCTCAATATCTCTGGTTGTCGTGCATGACCCCTGTATTCCAAATGTGAGTCTGATTAGCAAGCTATCGTCAGCCTGCACCCATTAATGAACATGCCAACGATCCACAAACAACATCATAATATACAAGTCATATGTCACATATGAAATAACAAAAATACGCAAACCATAAACAATCCACTCCCTGACTCGATCTAGAGTCCAAGGAGGTCAATCGATTTGATTGCATCCTTAACCTGACAAGAGTCCTACCTACTCAAGAGAACCCAATCAATAGCACATGTCGAAACATATATCCATAACATCATCATAATCCATAAGCTAGACAATCAATAATATAATGAATAAGATCACTTGCACACAAGTGTCCTAAAAGAATAAGTCGCATCAGGTGCATGCAAGAGCGGGATGTTACATACACCCCCTCTTGTTTTAAACTTCGTCCCGAAGTTTCACAGTATACAAGTGAAGAAAGGAAGTTTCTGACAATATCTAATGTCTAGCTATAAAAAATGGGAACTATATATGCATATCATATGCGTCCTCCCAGGTAGCTGAGTGTGGAGTATAATTGTTCTCCTGGACCTTGACCTGATCGACAGTTTGACGTCGTAGCCATCGAATGCAATGGTCCAGAAAGCGGATTGGCTCTGCCGTGAGGGCACCCTCACCCAACATCCACCAAGAACTCAACCAATATCATGCGTAGGTGTTACACATTATTTTATTTACCCCTATGACCATTAATGATGTAAACCTATCCTTTGTCTTTAGAAGGATCAATTGCCTTAATCCCTGAACAAGAATGAAGATACTTTTTCCAGAGAGATGGAATTATACTTTTCCTTTGTCAAAACCTTAAAAAAAGGGATCGTCGCACCTTGCTTAGTGTTAAGGGTGCAACGATCTAGGATCATCACAGGTTGCAACACAGTGGCCTACGATGTCATCGCAGTTTGCTCAGTGTTAAGGGTGCGGCGATTTTTATACGAAGGAAAAAAAGCATCTTCTCGATTCTTCTAGAAGAGAAGCTTCGAGGATGAGTTGGCCTCCGATCGGATTGGATATGAGTCACATCCTTGATCTCTTGGGATCATCCTAACCTCCTCACCCTATCCTTTTCAGCCTATAAAAGGAGAGGAGTTCTCATGGGGAAAGTTGGATTGAGTTGGCTAGCTTTTGGTGTGAGCTTGAGTATTTTTTGTAGCTTTGGGATTTTCTTTGTCAAGATAGATTGTTGATCTCATAATTTGGGGAGCAAAAGTGTGTGGGAAGCAAGGGACTGTTGGAAGGGACCTTACAACATCAAGACATCAGTTGTATTCTCCTTTTCATATCTTTAATACAATGATATATTTCTTTCTCATAAAATTGGTCTTATTTTATTGTATGACTCCTCGATCACATACACAGGTTTTGTTGAGTATATGTTGTTGCTTTCACTTCGTTGGATTGTGTATTTTTTATAGGTTCGACATCCCATAAGCCTTGGAATAGAGCAAGGATGACACTAGCGAGGACAAACGACATTTAAAAGGTATGCCATTTATCTCTTGTTAGTTCGTATGCTTGATAATTGAAACTTAGGGAAAGTTTTATATCCTGTCTTGTTTTGTTCTAGTTTCATGGTGAAACTAGGGAGATCTGTTTGTGTCTGCAATTATCGATTTGTCCGATAACAAAATTGGCGACCATACTGGGGAACAAATTGTTTTCCTAGTTTTTCTTGCTTTCTTGCTTTGATTGCATGGGTTCTTTTTTCTGAGTCACTTGGAGATCCAGATGAACTCTTTGATTGTTTAAATTCAATGGAAAACCATTTTGCTTTTTATTTTTTCCATTTTTCCTTTGATCGTCGCACCCTACTTTGAGAGACAGTGCGACGATCTAGGATCGACACACCCTACCTTTTGACACAGTGTGTCATCGTCACACTGTATTTTTTCTCTCCCCTGTGACGATCAAGGATCGTTGCGCTGTGTTAGTCTACAACCTGCAACGATTGTGAAAAAAATTGATTTTGGATGGTTTTTCTTGCCCAGATCTTAGATATGGTTTTGGGGTGATTTGTTGGGTCTGATTATAGTTTGCTTGACATTTTTGAATCTTCTTTTAGCTATCTTTGAAAACAAAAAATTGAATTTCTTGCTTTGCATTAGTTTTGGGGCATCTTTGCATTTGAATTAGCGAAATTGCATGGGGGAGCCAAGAATTGTGTATTGGTGTACAGTCTTTTTAGCTCATTTCTTAAAGTTCTTGATATTGATGAGTTTAATAAAATTTTGGGACATTGTGCATCTAGGAATGATAAACGTTTTCTGCTTCTCGTAATATAGCTTTCATTGAGATAAAATATTTTCATTCTCATTTATTTGCATTGTTTAGAGTCGGTCAAAACATCATTTAGTCCACGCCATTTTCCTCTTGAGTAAACAACAACCTTAAAATAAAGCGCTTATAAAAATTGATTAGGCATTTTTATATTTTCTGGTAGAAAATCTACATTAGTTTAGAGTGTAGAGCTTTGGAATAGGTGTGAAAGATAACTTTCCAAAGCTGTAAACAAACATAGAATCTTGAGTTAGGGAGCGGTGAAATCTGCTTATTACATTTTGTCCTGGGAAGCCCTTCTCATACAAGGGCTAATCACAAGGTCGCATTAGGGCTGTCAGAGTTACTCACCTTGCTTTATTGGTCTTTGTGTAGATATTGTGTGTATTTTGGGGGTCACTTAAAAATAAAATCTTATGTGGACCTTCTTGAGTTTATTTCAGGCTTAGATACCCTGCCTTTGTGTGTGGATCAGATTGTTGACTGTTTCCCTAGGCATCATTGTTGTATTTGGTAACCTTAGTAGCCTATCTCTTTAGGGTCTTTACATAAGGTGACTGTGGAGGGACTAGTCTTCACGGTACCTGGAATCGATGTTGGCCAAACTCACTCGAGCTCCTTAGAGGGTATAACCACGTTTATGTGTGGGATCTTGCACCAAGGCGTAAGTCCGTTAAGTAGGCCGTCAATGTAACTTTTCCACCCGCTCTATCTCAGGCCCTTCTTACATTGTTCCCGCGATGTTGGATTTCATCACCAACTAGTGCGTTCATTATAAGAAGGTTTTGTTTGCTTGTTTTCTTACTATATTTTTAGCGTGTGCTGTTTGTTTTCCCTAGCAGACTCTAGGTTGGATCTGTTTTTAATTAAGTCAGTTCCTAGAACGACCAATGAAGGAACCCCTTTGCTAGGGGAACCTTTTGTTTTTCCTTCTTACAAAAACATTGGTCCTCCTTACATCGCTACTTTGAGCCTTCTAGGTCTCACAATTGGAATGCCGGTATGGTTGTTTTCCACTTCGGTAATCCCAAATGCAGCTAGTGCTTCGGTTGTAAGCACTTCCCCCCAAGAACATCAAGCTCATGTTGATCCTTCTCCTTCTTCATCGATAAGATATTCTTCACCTTCTCCACTTGCAAGGTCTTGTTACGTTTCATCTTCTTCGCCGAGTGAAAGCTCTGAAGCTAGTAACTCAGTATATAAGAAGAAGAAGAAAAGGAAGACTAAGAAGAAGAAAAATAAACAAGGGTCCAAACTTCCAACCACTACTAGACCTGTTGGAAACCAACCAGTTATTGATGATCATGTTGGGAGTGTTGATGCTCCCAAGACAACCCAAACCTGTAAGCCCAAGTACCCTTGTAGGATTTGTAAGGGTATCCATCTTCTTAAGGATTTCCCTACAATATCCAAGGTTATAGAAGCACGGTCTACACACCTTCTCCAACCCATGTCGTTAACCTCTCAACAACATGCTGATGACCTCCTGTCAACTAGTCAAGATATTACTGGGAAGAAGAAAAGTAGAGTCAAGTTCCCGTGTATTTTATGCAGGGGGAGTCATCAAACTCACCTTTGCCCTTGTATGGATGAAGCCTCAAAATTACTGGAAGATATGGCTATTTCCCAACCCCAACTTCCAGCTGCTTATCACAAGATAACTCTCAACCCACTTGTAGTTGATGGAGTGATCAATCCGGTCCCTTTGTTGGTTAGTCCGGTTGATCATGTGGTTAATCTGGTCACGTTCTCAGTTGAACCAGTTGACAAAGTGGTCGATCCAATTCCATCTTTGGTTGATCCCACTCTCCCGATAGAGAGTGAAACCCAATTGGTTGATCAGTTTCCACCTGTCAACCCCATTCTCCCGTTAGAGAATGAAACTCTAGTGGTCGATTTGATGTCATTATCATTCGATCCTACTCTCCTGCTAGAGAGTTAACCTGATACTGCCCACGTTTTTCTTGTTGATACAAATTCTACTGTGCTAGGGGGAATTTCTCCTTTTTTCGTGGAATCCCCTCCAAGTAATGAGTCCATCCTTTTTTATTGGGGTGCACTAAATGGACCTTGTCTTCCCTCTCACATTCCTTTCAAGATTACAGTACAAGTTTGTGGTCAGGACGTTCCTCAGACGCTAATAGATGAAGGTGCGTTCGCTAGTATTTTGTCCTCTATTGCTTGGCAAGCTTTGGGTTATCCTCAACTTGTGCCAGTTACATAGAATCTGTTAGTTTTTAACAGAAGAACCAATCAACCCTTAAGGACCCTTCCTCGGTTTCCCGTAACTTTGGGAGGGAAAACTGTCTTTATTGACGTCATGGTAGTCCAAGATCCCTTGAATTTCGATTTACTCCTTGGGTGAGATTATGTCTATGCCATGAAAGGTATTGTGTGCACTCTTTTTCGTGTGATATATTTCCCTCATGATGGAATAATTGTGGCTATTGATCAACTTTCATTCATTGGTATTGACTTGATTACCAACCCAATGACCTCCCTAAACGGTTTGTATATGCAGTTGGTTTCCTCCCAGCCACAAGTCAATTATGTGGCATTGTCTCCCATGCTTTGAGATGCCGATGCAGATGAGCCTCTCACTGTACACTCAATATCTTATGACTTTGATACATTAGTTGACACAGTGATCTCTTCAGTAGGGCTATTGGATCCTGACCTCCTTACCCCTATCGCGACCCTCGACATGTGTTCCTTCCAAGGTGTGTTTCTTCGATCGAGTGAATATCTCTTGGAGGCCATGACCTAGTTTTGTCCCTTGACATGGTGTCCTTCCAGAGCACTTTCCTCTTGGAAGATGTGATCAAGAAGAGAATATTTGAGCATGGTTTTCTGATTTCAAGCTCATTAAAAAATGAAACCAACTTTGAGCATGGTTTTTTGATTTCAAGCTAGTTAAAAAAAAGAAACTGGCCACGAGGATAGTTTTTTTGTCTCCGTGTCAACCTTGATAAAAAATGAAACAAAGGTTATGAGCATAGTTCTTGTTTCCATGTCAATCTCGTTAAAAAATGAAACAGAGGTCCGAGGATTGAAGCTGGAATCGCGAGCATAGTTCTTGTTCATGTGTCAAGCTCGTTAAAAAATGAAATAGATTTTCCCCTCTTCGATTGAGTCAAGTACTTCGTTACATATAGTATTTGAAGCTTCCTTTCATCCGCCCGTGCTATTGGATGAAATGAAGCTTAGGGGGAAATTCTTACAGCCTCTGGACTTCATGCTGAAGTTAAAGCCGCTAGTTTCTTAAGCTGGGGGCTAAGTACCAACCATCCCTGTGTTATGGTTTGGGAATTCCAAGCATAGTTTTCTATGGTTCAATCTTGTGTAAAAATGAAACCACCTACCTCAAGCATAGTTTCCTCTGGTTCAAGCTTGTCTAAAAATGAAACCAGGTCCAAGAAAAGTTTTGTTTAGTTTTAAGCTTGTGTAAAAATAAAATCTATCCCAAGCATAGTTTTGTTTTGTTTCAAGCTTGCATAAAAATGAAAACAATCCCGATCTCATTCTTTGTTCTTTCTCGTGCTTGTAAATACCTGAGAATGTAAATGAGTAAACTTTTATCACTTTTTTTGACTCTTAAAGGTTATACGAAAAAGGAACCCCCTGGAGTTCCCTTTAAGCTCTTTTCAGACTCTCTAAACATGAAAAGATTTCCGAGCGATCCTTTTCTTTTCATGCTCGTTAAAGTATTTGAAGAAAACATCTGTTGAGCGGTAGTTTATCTATTTTTCAATCTCATCAGACTATTTTACAAAAAAAAGACATTTTGGAGTTTCCTTTAAGTGTTTTTTAGACTCTCTAAATATGAAAAACTACCGAGTTTACTTTCTTTGGACTCGTAAAACAAACATCGAAAGACCCATATGGGATCGAACCACTCCTTCCTAGGGTTCATCAAACATACTCCAAGGGAATCATCCGAAGGATGAACTTACAAGTCAAGCATATGTTATCCTCCTCAAGCTTGTGTAAAAATAAAGAGGTACTCACCAGAAATGGTGGGGGAAAAATTGGGAAAGAAATGTATCTAAACCTATATTCTATGGAAAAGTCACTTTTGAACATGACACCCTTTCACTCGCTTTGTGTTTAGTTGTTGGAAATATGGCTACAACAGAGATGACGCAGATGATCAAGGCGCAGATGATCAAGGTTGTCATTGATGGCAATCGATTGTTTATGAAGAACAGATGCTGAAACATGCTGCAACACAAATGCAAACACAGACGCTGA
>ML784449.1:196839-214583 GCA_009831015.1 Picea engelmannii
CTTCATGTTTATAACACTGGTTTTCACAGTAAAGACTTGCTGCCATTAAGATTAATGATTCGAAGATAAAATAGAGAGAAATTGTTAATAATTTACAATAACTGATTCACCCCCCCCTCTCAGTTATTTCATACCTGTAACATTAGTTTGGAAAATCCTCTTGTATCTTAATCATACTCCTTTATAAGATTACATATTGGTTTGTGATCCCCGTTATTCAGTCAGTGTTTCCAAGATAATTGTCGTGTCATCAATATGTTCAAAGAGAAGTTCAACCCAGAAATCCTTCTATTGCGTTGGCCATTTTTGCAGTCCTTAAGCCTTCTATTGTGTCGGCCATTTCTATAGTCCTTAAGCCTTCTATTGCGTCGGCCATCACTGAGTCAGTCCTGAATCATTTGTTACTCTAATCTATCTCAAATCGTTTTACCCGTTTCGTGTCATTGATGGGGGATACATTAAGGCCCTCCTGTGATGAGTCTTTTCCTATCGAATTCAACTCATTATCCATGAATTAGACTTAGAAACTAATTATTACCTTGGAACTTGCATGCCTCAATGGCAGGTTTCCTCGCTTTCGATAGTGGGTTTTCATCATTGACCTCTGATCGGGAGATTCCGTCGAGTGTTCGACTTTAGTTCATTAATTCACATCCATTGGATTGTACTGGTGTACCTTGGGGGTCATTGAAATTAATGGTGATTTCCCTTGAACTTGTTAATGGTATTCATTAATGACCGGTAATCAAGTGGTTTCTACCATGTTCAACTTTAACACATGTATTCACATGGTTATATTCGTACTATAGAGTGGTACATATGAAGACCCTGGATCTTTTCTGATAGATTCAGGTTGCGTTGGAGTATATTCAAACTATATTGTTGCATAGATCCATTGTGTATGTCTCATGGCTATTTTCAAATTTGAGTCATTAATGCATAGATCCACAATGTATTTTTGGTGGCTATGTTTAGATTTGAGTCATATTGGCATGGATCTGCAGTGTATGTTTGGTGGCCATGACCTGTCTTACTTGAAATTGATATTTTCATGTCGACATTTATGCTTTGATTCATTTGTATTCTGAATATGGGAATGCCTACCTCAACGATGATGTATTATTTTACTGTATTTCCTTATTTGTTGGCAGGTTTCCGACCGACGTGTTCCTTGTTCCCTACACACACTCGACAAAGTATTTCAACTATCACTCTGCTCTAACTTCATACTTTGGGGGGATCACTGTTACACATTATTTTCATCACCCCTATGACCATTAATGATGTAAACCTATCCTTTGTCTTTAGAAGGATCAATTTCCTTAATCCCTGAAGAAGAATGAAGGTACTTTTTCCAGAGAGATGGAATTATACTTTTCCTTTGTCAAAAACCTTAGAAAAAGGGATCGTCGCACCTTTCTTAGTGTTAAGGGTGCGACGATCTAGGATCATCATAGGTTGCACCACAATTTCCTGTGACGTCTTCGCAGTTTTCTCAATGTTAAGGGTGCGACGATTTTCGTACGAAGGAAAAAGAGCATCTTCTTGATTCTTCTAGAAGAGAAGCTTCAAGGGTGAGTTGGCCTCCAATCGGTTTGGATCTGAGTCACATCCCTTATCTCTTGGGATCATCCTAACCTCCTCACCCTATCCTTTTTAGCCTATAAAAGGAGAGGATTTCTCATGGGGAAAGTTGGATTGAGTTGGCTAGCTTTTGGTGTGAGCTTGAGTAATTTTTGTAGTTTTGGGATTTTCTTTGTCAAGATAGATTGTTGATCTTAGAATCTGTGGAGCGGAAGTGTGTGGGAAGCAAGGGACTGTTGGAAGGGACCTTACAACATCAAGGCATCGGTTGCATTCTCCTTTTCATATCTTTAATATAGTGATATATTTCTTTCCCATAAAATTGGTCTTATTTTATTGTATGACTCCTTGATCACATACATAGGTTTTGTTGAGTATACATTATTGCTTTCACTTCATTGGATTGTGTCTTTTTTACAGGTTCAACATCCCATAAGCCTTGGAATGGAGTGAGGATGACACTAGAGAAGACAAACGACATTTAAAAGGTATGCCATTTATCTCTTGTTAGTTAGTATGATTGATAATTGAAACTTAGGGAAAGTTTTATATCCTGTCTTGTTTTGTTCTAGTTTCATGGTGAAACTAGGGAGATCTGTTTGTGTCCGCACTTATCGATTTGTCCGATAACAGTAGGATCACTGAACTAAAGTCTCACATAGATACAAGATAAACATAGTGCAATGCCTCTAAGAATGAGGTACGACTAGCCGTTAGGCCCTTCATAATTATGGTCGACACGATGCTCATCGACAAACCCTTCTGCCGATCCTGTGATTCTTCCATCCCATTTCATATCATTTGCAATTGTTCTTTCAATTATTGGATAGCTTCTGGTCCTACCAGGACCCCATCATCAATTCAATCCCAACTCAAAGGCATTTGACACGGTCTCCCATAAAGGAACTCACATGGCTCCATCTTAATGGCGTTTTGATATCTATTGTTGTAATCCAACTCTACCAGTGGCATGAACTATTCCCAACGTTTCTGTTGGTCCAACACGTGCATACACAACACGACCTTCCAAGTTAGGTTCATTCATTCAGTCTAACCTTCTGGCTCTGGGTGGTACACAGTACTAAAGTTTAGTGGGGTTCCTAAGCCCTCTTGGAAACTAGTCCACAATTGTCTTGAAAACATCAATTCCCTTACCATATAAGAATATTTTGGTACGTCTGGTAGTCTCAAAATATTGTTGAAATAAAATCTATCTAAACCTGGCACCTGATGCATCGTACACACAGGGACAAATGCGAATTCTCCGTCATAGTGTCAACTATTATGAAAATCGAGTCGTGCCTCCTTGCTATCAACGACAATTTCCCCAATGAATTCCATCGAAATGACCTCCCATTTCGATTCTGGAATAGTGTGTGGCCGTAGAAATCCTACCAGATTTCTATGTTTAGACTTCACCTGCCGACCTTCTAGACATATCTCCACACAGTTGACGATGTCCGCCTTTATCCCTTCCAGAAGAATAAGGGCTTAAGGTCTATCCTCATCTTCATGACTTCTGGATGAGCCACGTATATTGATCTATGTGCTTCGTATAGGATCAAACCTCTCAAATCGTCGCTGGGCAGTAAGTAAATCCAGTTACTATATCTCAAATATCTGATGTTGTCCATAGTATATCCCTCAATTTTGGTACCAACAAGGTGTCTTGCTCGAAAAATTCCTTACCCTCTGTATACTAGTCAACGTCGCGCTGTAGTTAGAATCCTTTCACATAGATTCATTTGAAGAGGTATCACTGAAAATATGCGTGGTCTCCAACTCAACACATCATCCACTCTATTCACTATTCCTTTTATGTAGGTAATCTCAAAATCGTACTCGCTAAGCAATTCTGACCAATGCCTTTGTCGCGCATTCAAGTCTCTTTGCGTAAAAATGTGCTGTAAACCACAATGGTCCATTTATAGTTTGAATTTTCGTCCAATCAGTTAGTGTCTCCAAACTCTCAAGGCATACACAATGGCTAACAACTCAAAATTGTGAGTCACATAGTTCTCCTCGTGCCTTCTTAACTTTCTCGAGACATAATTGATCACTCGATCATCTTACATCAAGAATATGCCTAAGCCTTCCTTGGATGCATCGATGCATACCAAGAAGTCCTCGTCCATGTCAGGGACCTTTAGTATCAACATCGTCATCAACAAATCCTTGGGCCTTCAAATTTCTTGCGTGGATTTCTCGGTCCATACAAAATTGATGTTCTTCTTCTGCAATTCCATAATCGGATTTGCTATCTTCAAAAAACCCTCGATGAACCGTCGATAATATCTCGCTTAACCCATGAAGCTACACACTTCTGGGACATTCGTCGGTGTAGGCCATTCTATAATAGACTCTACCTTCCCTGGATCCACAACGATACCTTCACTGGAGATAACATGCCCTAAGCAATGAATCCTTGATAGCATTGTGACCACTTCTCGTAATTTGTTCTCTCGCAACACTGTAGTACCAAGCATAAAATTTCATCTTGATCTTTCATCATCTGAGAATATATCAAAATGTCATCAAGGAATACTTGACGATAGTCAAGCAGAGTCTCCACAACGCATCCTTCTTCTGATTGATATTAGTAGGAGCACTCCAAGGTGATACACTTGGACGCATAATTCCTATGTCCAACAACTCCTTTAGTTGCACTTTCAACTCCTGTAGCTTAGGGGTCGATATCTGATAAGGATTTCTTGCCAATGGTTCAGTTCAAGGTTTTAGGTCGATGGTAAATTCCATCTTGGCTTCAGGCAACACACCTAGAAATTCTTCTAGGAATAATGTCCGCAAACTCTTGTACTAACGGAAGGTCTTCTAATCCTTCCGCCACACCCTTGATGTTTGGCGTTAAGTATGCATATAACTTGCATCCTTGCGCGTGCTCTCTTGTAGCTGTGGGGAATAAATGAACCTTGGGGATACTCCCCATTTTCTTCCTACAATCACACTTTTTTATGATTTATCGTCGGCCCAACTCAACTGCCTCATCTTACCATTGAGTATCGCATCATGCAATTCCCACTAGTCCATACTGATCATGTTGTCATAAGATATTAAGATCATGACATAGGTTAGACTTCGTTACACTATCCCCAGGTTAAAGTGACAGTTCATACCCCTTCCTCCAACCATCCGGTTGGTACTCAAAGCCATAATGACGATTCTAAACTCGTCTTATCAAATGCCTTTACCTAAATCCCTTAAGCGCGGTACTAGAATTATATCTCTTTGTAGCACTGGGGTCTAACAAATACTAAAATTTTGTTTGGTGATGGTACCTAATGCCTCGAACATAATGGACTGGTGCTCGACCTGGTGGTTATTTACTTCTGTCATGAATTCTATGGGCCTTGCCCATTTCCACCAAGGTAGTGTGTCTTGTTGACTGGACTGCTCTGGCCTTTTCAACCAGACAATTTTGCTGGTAAGGTGACTATGCACATGTCCATTTCCCACCTCCGATCTAGTACTCATGGCCTCAAAATAGAAGCTGTTGGCCCACCAGCCTAAGATCCTGGTCTGTTATGCTAACAAGCCTAAACGACGGCTTCTAGTGGTGCTGTTGCAGATGCGGTGGTCCCTTGTAGGGAGCCCTCTGCTGAGGAACCTAACGTCATGGTGTTGTGAACAAGGGTCCTATAGACGTATCTCGATACTAAGATGTCTTGTCTGGCCAACGTCTGATGCTGTTGCGTACTAGATGTTATCAGTCCAAATGGTCTTGTAGGAGTCCTGCCCGGATTCCCGTGGTCAAATATTCCTTATCTAAGAGGCCTACTAGATTGCATCATGCCACGTCTGAGGTAAATATATCATCACCTTCGCATGAAATCTGGAGCTAAGGATGATCACGGAATTGCTGATCTCTAGCTTCTTCGTGTTCACATGCAGGGCATACCAAATTAGCTCCATAAATATGGTCTCATAATCCGACACCGTATGACCACCCTGTCGTGAGGCACTAAACTCATCAAGCTGGTGCTTAATGAATTCCTTTGTCAATTATTTCTCCTGGACGCATTCTTTGAACCGTTCCCCTAACATGACTTCGAAAACCATGTTTAGCTGAGGTAGGAGCATCTTCCACCATCGAAGAACACTCCCTTTCGTAGAAGACCGCTATGCGGACCTTCGCACTGGAGGTCGTAACCGCGAAGCACATCGCCTTGTTATTTAGCCATGCCTTGGTGATTGCACCATCCGTGGCACTTGTGAACTTAATATTCTAGAGTTTTTTGTGAATGCGACGAGTATTGGCTAGGGAACGCTGTGGACCCTTAGGGGTACAGGTGCCCTGGCCTTATCTCAGCACATGCAGCTAGTCAAGGCCTCTGAAATTTCCCTGGAAGGAACTTGTCAGATCAAACACATCCCTTATAGAAATCGAATCCTACCCAAGGACTTGTTCCACCCCTTGGGGTTAGAATCCTAAGGCGCAGATGCTTCTGGAGGCGTCACACCTCCTTCCCCAGCACCATGTTTGGAATCTCAACGACGTCCTCTAAACGTGATTACCACATGGACAGGTTAATATTTTAATTAGCACTAAGTAATAATCAAGGGATTAATCTAGTGGAAGGCATGGATATCCACAGTCGCAGGGTTGAACCCGCTCTGATATCATATCTAACAACCCCGCCATTACGACGACAAAAGTGACATACAAAAGGTAATTTTTTTTTCTTTTAATGCTGCGTTAGGAAGACTACATCATAAATTAATAATGACATCATTAACAAGAGTGCAATAGATAAATGAAACAACATTAATGCATTAACAACAATCACAAAGCAAGTCCGACACATCGTCGTCGTAAATGACGAACACTTATCGACGCAATATCACAATAAAGAGCAGCTCATAAGGTGCATTTATACAACTAATCATGACGCATATACAGTACGACTCAATCACTCAACTCGACTCATAGGGAAAATCATCAGATAACGCCAAGAAAACATAAGATAACGTAACGAGTCATAAGGATCAACCAACATCCATTTCATCAGTTCGTCATTCCTAATATCACTAACCAATGTGCAAGGGTAACCAACAACCAGTCAATGCATTGACCCTTCATTGCGCAAGAGAAGAAAAATCCCAACAATCCATCATTACCTTAAATTTTCATTAGGTGTGAGAAATGTAAAATCTAAACATTATACCCTACATCAATCAATGTGTGCGTTTAAACTTAATCACTTAATTACACATTCCTCATCAATAATGAATGCAGGAAAAAATCTAACTATTAGTCACAAAAAACCAAGGCACGTGAAGTCTAAAATATTAAGCAACCATTCCTTACCTTAAATTTTAATGCGCACAATAATCAATATCAAAACCATCATTCAAGACCTTAAAATCCCGGTGTAAGCAGTAAACTAAGCACATGACCATTATATCTTGCTTTAAAACAAGGCGCAAGGGAAAACAATCACTAAGTCAGTCAAAGATTGATAATTCAAGACACAAGATTATAACAATAAATATAGGTGCAAGAAAATAATGACGAATCAATGCATGCCCACTTAATTAAGGCGTGCAAGAAGTCTAACTCGACCACAATCATCCTTACATTAATAATCGCTGCGCGTGGGTGTAAAAACTCTACATAACTCATCATTTCAACATTAATTTAATGACACAATTACCACCATGAAAAATTCAACAAAACAACAATTAACTAAATCATCATTCTCACCTAAACATCAATTTTCAAGACACAACATGATATTCTATCACACTTAAAATTTCAAGCGAGAAGGGAAGTGAATGGTCAAGAGGATAATGCATACATAGAAATGAATCAAACGCCTAAAACCAATCTAAACCTATGTAGCTTAACTAATCGTTCTTATCTCAAGGATGTCTTCTAGGAGTATGAGGATTACCACTTGGTCTTCAATTTATAAAACACCTAACGATTAAAATTTACATAGGGTTGCAACGGAACTCAAACAAATTTAATGCCCTGGTGCAAAATAATCAAATTGTTAGCAAGGTCTTTAAAATAAAACCTACATTATTATGATTGCGTTAGATACTCAATCACTGACCTAAATCTAATCCCACGCCTTGTACACCTGAACAATAACTTCGACATTTACTTTCAGCATGACGAGGCATTCCTATAATCACCCCAAGGACACCAACATCCAAAAAGAAGATGTGGACAGTGTAATATTCCATATATAAAAAGTATGCAGAACAAAAATAATAGCTAGAAATGGCAGTTAAACAACAATATAACCAGAGAAACACCACATTAATACCAAAATGATAACAAAATAACATCAGAAAGATCACTTTGATTACTGAGAGCAATGTTCACTTGCCTCTTCGAGGGGGCAACCTCCAGCAGAGCAGAGCTCTATTACAATAATCTCCAAGACAAAACTTCTCTTACCCTCGACTCCTATTTATACTAAATATGTCTATCAAAAGAACAATTTAGAGGAAGATCCTTCTAGAAGCGGAAGCTTCTATTAGGTATTCTTACATTGGACTTATTCTTCCTTATTTCTAGGCCTTATTAATATTGACCTTTATTACATGAAAATGTATTATTCTACTTACGTGAGGGGTTAGGTCCATAACATGTCCGCCCCCTTAAAAACAACCTTGTCCTCAAGGCTTGAGATGAGGAAATTGTTGTAGAATAGTAGTGGGTTCCCAAGTGGCATCTGCTGGAGTTGTATCTTCCCACTGGATTAACACTTCCTTGATGGTGTGCTGACGCAGACGATGCTCATGCTGGTCCAAAACTGCTTGTGGTTGTAGCCAAATGGAGCCTTCTTCATCCAACTCAGGATGGTTTGTTTGAGTTTGGTACTTAGTTCTAATCACCTTCTTTAAGTAGGAAACATGAAAAACAGGATGGAGCTTAGAATGACTGGGCAAAGATAACTGATAGGCCACCTATCCCACACATTTGCGAACTATATAAGTACCATAAAATTTGTGCACGAGTTTCTGACAATGGTTAGCCTTGAGGGAATTTTTCTTGTAAGGTTGCAGGCGAAGAAACACCTAATCCCCTTATGCAATTTGGCATTCAGAGCGACCTTGATCTGCTTGTGTCTTCATGCAACTCTGGGCCATAACCAAATTCTCTTTGAGGGTACAAAGAATAGCCTCTCGAACTGTAAGCGTTTGGTCAACTGCCTGGACCTTCGAGACACATGGAAAGCATGAGAGAACTAAAGGTGTCTTTTGTCCATAGACTGCTTCAAAGGAGTCATGCGGTTAGCTATATGGTAAGAAGTGTTGTACCACCATTCAGCTAGTGGTAACCATTGAGCCCACCGATTTTTCCTTTTCGATGCAAAACTCCTCAAATATGTTTCCAAACACTTGTTGACCATTTCAGTTTGACCATCAGTCGGTGGATGATAATCTATGCTGAGATGCAATTGGGTGCCTTGGAGCTTGAACAGTTCTTGCCAAAAATTGCTGGTGAAAGCTGGGTCGTGATCATAAACAATAGAATGTGGCATGCCATGAAGCTTGAAGACCCGATCCATGAAAAGTTGAGCCACAATGGATGCTATAAATGGGTGTTGTAGAGCACAGAAATGAGCGTACTTGGAAAGACGATCAACTACCACCAAGATGACTGATTTATTTCTCGATTTAGGTAAGCCTACAATAAAATCCATAGAGATATCCTACCAAATAGCAGGGGGAATTGGAAGTGGTTGTAGTGTGCCAAGAGATTTGACTGTTTCGCCCTTGTTGGGTTGACACACATCACATTCAGCCACAAACTTACGAACATCCTATTTCATGCCATCCCCAAAGAAAGAACGTTTGACCTGGTCATAGGTTTTGGTAAACCTTGAATGCCCTGCTGTGGGTGTAGCATGAAGCTTAGAAAGTACCGTGGATTTAAGTTTTGACTGTGTACTTAAATTCAAACAACCTTTGTATCGAAACTCATCATTGAGCCAAGAGTACCTTGGGGAGACTGGAGAATTGGACTGCAATTGTTGTATCATATGTGAACTTTTGGGATCTTGTAGCCATTACTGGTGAACAACTTGGAGCCAATCTGATACAATGAAGGAGAGAGAAAAAAGGGACCCTTCATCTTCATATTTTCTGGAGAGTGCATCAACAACCACATTGTATTTTCCTTTTTTGTAAATGATCTCATAATCATATCCAAAAAGCTTAGTCACCCATTTTTGTTGCTCGGGGGAGGAAAGGTGTTGTTCCAGAAAATACTTGAGACTTTGATGATCTGTCTTAATTTGGAAGCATGTCCCCAATAGATACGGGCGTCAAAGATCCACAACATGCAAAATAACCAACATTTCCTTTTCATAGATTGATTTTCCCAAATTTCTCTTTGACAGTTGCTTGCTGGTAAAGGCCAAAGATCGACCCTCTTGCATAAGGATGACGCCAATTCCTTTCTTGGAAGCATCAAATTCTATGACAAAGTTCTTTGTGAAATCAAGAAGGGTCAGGACTGGAGTGGTGCACATGGCCATCTTCAAGGCTTGAAAATCCCAAGAAGTTGCTGGAGTCCAAGTGAAAGAATTATTTTTAAGGAGACCAGTGAGAGGTACCGCAATCTTGCCATAATTCTTAACAAACTTGCGATAATAACCTGTTAAACGTAGAAATCCATGCAATCTTTTGAGATTCTTTGGGTGAGGCCAATCTTGCACAGCTTCAATCTTTTTAGGATCCACCCTGACACCGACCTTTCCAAAAATATGACCCAAGTACTCAACTTCTGATGTGCTAAAAGCACATTTAGATTGTTTGAGAAAAAGTTGGTGCTGCGAGAGCAGATGGAGAATTTGATCCACATGGGAAAGATGAGATTGCCAAGTTTTACTATAGATGAGAATATCATCAAAGAAAACTAAGACAAAATAATGAAGAAAAGGAAGGAAGACATGATTCATGTGGCTTTGGAAGGTGGAGGGGGCATTACACAGGTCAAAGGGCATGACCAAAAACTCATAGTGACCCTCATGAGTTCGAAAGGTAGTCTTGGGTATGTCATCCTCTTGCATACGTATCTGGTGGTAGCCAGAATGCAGATCAAGTTTCATGAAGTACTGAGCATCACTAAAATCATCCAAGAGATCATCAATGATAGGAATGGGAAACTTGTCCTTGATGGTGAGCTTATTGAGGGCACAAAATTCAGGACACATGTGCCAAGTACCTTCTTTCTTAAGTACCATGACCACAGGGGAAGAACAAGGGCTGGTATTAGGGTGGATAACACCGACTTGGAGCAATTCCTTCACTATTTTCTCAATTTCATTCTTTTGGGCAAAGGGGTGGTGATAAGGGAGAACATTAGGAGGAAGACTGCCAGGAAGAAGGGGAATGGAATGATCATGAACACCACAAGAAGGAGGAAGGCACTGAGGGGTGGAAAAAATAGCTTGAAGTTTGGAAAGGATAGCTTGGAGGTCAGGATGCATAGAGGGTGTCTCAACAACTTGAATAGAATGGAGTTGAGCAATGATACCAGAGTGGCCTTTCTTAAGGAGATTTTCCATATGATGGGAACTAATGATATCAGGAGAACCAGTTGTGAGACCTTGGAATTGATACTTTTGTTCTTCCTGTTGGAATTGCATGGTTAATTCCTTAAAATCCATAACAATGGGACCCAAAGTGCGTAACCATTCAACACCTAGCACAATGTCACAACCTCCCATGTCAATGGAAACATATGAGATTTCAGTTGGTAATGGCCAATTTGAAGACAAACATTTTCACACCGCCCACCACATTTCATGGACCCACCATTGGCTATCATGATTTGAAAATTATTGACAACACAAATATAGCAATTGGTTTCCTAGGCAAAGCGACAATGAATAAAATTGTGGGTGCTACCACTGTCAAAAAGGATGATGACCTTCCTGTTCTTAATGTAGCCAATGAGCTTGAGCGCTTGGGGGGCCGAGAATCTAATGAGGGCATGCAAGGAAATAAGTGGGTCAACTTCAGGTGGGTCAGTAGGTTCTTGGGTGGCATTGGGGAGGGAGGGTTCTTCAACAAGGGGAACAGTCACATCCTCTTCAGGAACATCTTCTGAGATGGACATAAATAGTTTTTGTTCCTTACAATTGTGCCCCATAAAATATTTCTCATCACAATTATAGAAAAGACCTTTCAGTTGGTGTTCAACCATTTCAACTCAATTTAGCTTCTGGATCTTGAGGGGAGTAACAAGGGTGTTGGGAATAACGGGTTGAGGGTGCTGAGCAAAAGGGGTTTTTTTGTTTTGGGAAAAAACAACTGGTTGGGCCTCTTTAGGTCGTTGAGTAGCTTCCAACCAAGTGGGAGGGCGGGTCATGAGAACCTGGGATCGGATTTCATCCTTGAGACCACTGATAAAGCATTCATAGAATAACGCATTTGACATGCCCTCTGTTCAAAAGGCCAAATGCTCAAAAGCAGTGATGGAGTCTTCTACTGTGCTTGACTGTTTCAAATTGGTCAAACGACCTAGATAGTGGGTATAAGTATCAAAGTGGGCATAGAGCTCAACAATCAAATGGGTCCAGGCAATATACCCCTGATAGAGGTATATTTCCATTGCTAGCGTTCAAGATCTAGATAAAGGACATCATAGCGAAGTTTTTCCAACTCGTCAGTAATACCATGCACAGAAAAATAATGCTCCATTTGAGTGACCCGACTTGTAGGATCATAGCCATAAAATTTATTGACCTCTACGCGGGGAAGACGAGGTTCACAATGAAAGGAGTTGGAGTGAAAATGCGGAGACTGAGAGGAATCGACAACATCAGGTTGTGTGGATGAGGAAGGACTCGTAGGGCGGTTCAACAATTGATTGACAACAGTATGGAGGGAGGCCAATTGGGTTGTGAGGTTGGCTTCCAAGGTGTCAATGGGGGAATTGGTGGAATCCACATGAGATGTGAGATGTTCGATGGAGACATGGGCTTGATTGACAGAAGTTTGGAGATCTTGGTTTTGAGCGGTGGCTATTTGGAGAGGGAAAGTGCGGGTAAAAGAAATGGGTGGGTGGGACCATAAAAAAAGGGACTTAGAAGTGATAGATACCACAATGATCAATGCTTGAAGGGAAATACAATGGGATAGGTGGAAAAATAGGGAAATTGAGAAGGGGTCGAGTCCACTAAAAGAAAAAGGATTAAAAATGAAGGGTATGATTGCAATTATGGAGAAAAGGGGAATCCAATGGAATAGGTCCCAAATAAGTGTGCCAGTGTGACCACTTACTCTTGCGGAGTTATACTCCGGCCTGAAGAATACTGTAGTGATGAAATTCCCAAATGCTTAACAAGAAGAAATGTGTAGTGATTTATTTGCAGCCAGAATGCAGAAGACAATGTAGCATGACAATAGATCTTGTTGGTTCTATTTTTTTTCCTTACCAAGGGTTAGGGTATTCAAGGGTTCTATAGACAAGGGTTTTCCCTGTGCTATAACTCTTTGATATACGTGCAGGGTCCACCAGTAGTACTCAACCCAATATCTCAGGGCACCAACTAAGGAGGCTAGACCGTACCCTTAGCCGTACTACCTGACTACCCAGGTACTAGAGAGTATCTTCCCAAGTGCTGTTCTCGGTGGCACTATAGTAGTCAGGGGAACGATCAGTTTATCTATGGAGAGCTTCAGGAGATCTAGGCTAATATGTATACAGGTGCTGTCTGATGCACTACCACTCGAAGGGGTACCAACAAGGGTTACAAGGGTGGCCAAAAAATGTGCGCTTAAATACCACTTGTATTTCCTATGTGTATGAATCCCCGACCATGGGTTTATGTGCGTAACGACAAATCTCTGTAGCTTAAAGACATCGGAATATGAGTCTACCCTAAAAAAAATTCGACCCATAATTTTATGCCGAGGAAGGTGCTCTGATACCACTTGTAATATTCCAGATATAAAAAGTATGCATAACAGAAATAAATAGCTAGAAATGGCAGTTGAACAACAATATAACTAGAGCAACACCACAATAATACCAAAATGATAACAAAATAACACTAGAAAGAGCACTTTGATTACTGAGAGCAATGTTCACTTGCCTCTTCGAGGGGGAAACCTCCAGCAGAGGAGAGCTCTATTACAATAATCTCCAAGACAAAACTTCTCATACCCTTGACTCCTATTTATACCAAATATGTCTATCAAAAGAACAATCTAGAGGACGATCCTTCTAGAAGCGAAAGATTCTATTAGGTCTTCTTACATTGGATTTATTCTTCCTTATTTCTAGGAATTATTAATATTGACCTTTATTACATGGAAATATATTACTCTACGTACGTGAGGGGTTAGGTCCCTAACAAATAGTCACCTGGTAATCTAAAATTTGAGATTCCCAACAATAGACCTGGCCTCCGTAAGAGACGTCCACCGAAACCTTCATAAAGCAAGGTATGCTATCGCAGTTTCCTTATTATGGTTCTCATATAACGATTGATTAAAGCTCAGATTGAAGATCCGCTTGAAATGGGTAGACATAGTTGAAGGTCAAATCATCTCGACAACTGACTCGTAAGACAGGTAGACAAAAAAACCCACAGGGACCCAACCATTCTAAGATCAATGTTTAAGGTAACTTTCTGGTTTTAAGGTTAAAAGACAACCCAACACCCCTAAACATAGGTAGGGATATAAGTTTTATTTATCATATAAATCAGAAAAATAACGAAAAATGGAAGGATTCGACAATGCCAACCCCTGTAAACTTCAGAGACGCTCAGGGCATTTAAGGAATTTTGAATCGTTCTGTAGGGAATGGATCCGAATGTTCTGGGATTTAAAGAAGATGCAAGGTGATAGGGAAATGCTATGAGCATTCCCAGAACCACAGAGGTGAGATAAATCATTATGGGCTTTAAGGAAAATGCGAGGTGAGAGGGAAACGCTCTTAGCATCCCGAGAAATGCAAAGATGAGAGGGAACATTCTGAGCATTCCTAAAAACACAGAGATGAGACAACGCTCATGCATAGGTGAGATAATGCTCACACAGAGGTGAGATAACACTCTGGTCATTAAAGAAAAATGCATAGGAGAACAGGGAACAAAAATGTTCAATAAATGTTTTTGGGGATAAACCACCAATCGTGGATTGGGTATCACAACGTCGAGCGTAAATTAATTCGAAGAGGTAAATCTCTTGGTGCTCAACATCGATGGGAGAAGACTCCACGGATCACAAGTTACTCAGCTCCATCCATGTGATTTAACGGGTGCTCACTAAATTTTTTGCAGAGATCCAAGCGTGAACCTTCGCACTAGTTAACCTGCCCAGATCGACCCAAAAGGGGTTTCGAAATATACAAGAATCTTGACAAGCCCACACGAGGCTCTTCCTCTCTCCCAATCAGAAATTGTGAGGTTGGTCGCCTACCCAAAATTCCGACAATCAGAGCTGGATTGATGCCTTGTCCATGCAGAAGGAAACCCTCAGAACTGTACTCAGTATGCAAGGAACACTTAGAAAAAGGGGGGGGGGGCATATTTATTTAACCATAATATTTTTATCTTATACGAAAATATGCGGTTGCCAAGATTGGTTGGAAGGTGGTTTCCATGTCAAATAAATTTAAAAAGAACTCTAAGAAACTAGTGGTATCTCTCAAGAAGAGGTCGTGCTCTGCGCATGTCCAACAACAAAAATCAATAAACAACAACTTAAAACACAGGTGGTCACCTAGGGACACCATCCCTACTCTTCAAACAACCTTAAATGTAATTACCATTTAACGTAAAGCTGCAATTTTGATCTATCTACTTCATGAGTCAATCCATTAGAATATCACAACAAAATTCATTCGGTAGAGTAGTCGGTAAAGGAAGAATTAAAGTTTGCAGAGTTCCAATTCAATGACAATAGGGGAAGAAACATATATTATTTCAGGTAACGAGCGGGTTCAAAATCAGATCAAATACAATGAGGATTAAATTAGGTAGCGATAAACCCCTAATATTGTTAGTCACTTAGTTTCCTTGTACATAGCGGCAATGGACGATCTAATTGAAATAAAACAATACCCCCATCTTCTTACCCATGATCTTATATAATTAAGCAGATATTTGAGCCTACCACCAATGAAGATGAGCTTCATTACAAGAGTACAAATTTACAATAATTTAACTATATTCAATAAATAACTAGCAATTACATACCGTAGCCGACGACTAGAAATCGAAGAGGTTCAACCGCACTTGCGGTCCGTCCAACTCCTGCTTGATCGTCCTCGCTCCCGCTTGCTAACTACTGAGACCTCACCGATACCTCCCAACCAACGCTAGGGGTACTCTTCTTCCCCCTGAGCCCCCCGAGCCGCAAAGGGGCCACACACACAAACCAGAGAATAATCTAGCACCCAGCTTGCCTCTCAAGGTCGAGCTACCACTCTCCATTCGAGCTGGGTATCCCAACTCCCACAAGAAAAATCAATCAAGAAAATTCTCGGCAGGGTAGCCTTACGCCTACCAGTCGTGATCCATTCCTCCTCTTTGCTATTACTTTTATAGAGTTTTCTTAGTGACCCATTTCCCAATTGCACATTAAACTCTTTTAATTAAATTTTATCAGGAAATATTCTCCCCCCGTACACTTGTCACCCGATCCCCTAGTTGCACCAGAAATTCATTTAATTAATTAAATTAATTTGCCAATTTCCCTCATCCACCTAAAAGCGTTCCTAAAAACGTTCATTGTTGTCCCTTTATTCCCTCAATTTCCCTTAATGTATGATGCCTTTCTTAAAGCTTAGTTGAGTTCATTTTAGGAGAGTTCTCTAGACTAGATTCCTTACTATGTTCCACATTCCTTTTGCATTTAATTTCCTCTCTTTGTCTAAGTTCGAATTTAGCAAGTTTTGTACATAGACAACAATTATTTTTTTGGATAATTTAATTCTCCTTTAAATTCTAAATTTGATTTTTCTCTATCCCCCATTTATTAATGGATTAAATTAATTTTTGCCTCATACCCTATTTAGACCTAGGATTTACTTTCACTAGGCTTAGTATTTTTTTTTTAAATGGAAATTTTATAGTTAATAAACTTTACTCATACAACATTTATTTTATGGTTGACCATGTCTAATAAGATACTCTTTTCTAGGCACCTAGGTTCATTGACTCACTAGTGTTAAAAGAATCACGACGTGCCCTTCAGGACACACTACATGCTCCAAGGGTGCCACTCTCCTTTATCCATGTTTTCTTTCATGCAACGTGCCCTTCAAGACGCACTACGTGGTCCAACGGTGCCACTCTCCTTTTGATTGATTTTGGTAGATGTCCACTCTTGGAGTCAATACTCCATCGAGCGACCTTATGGGAGACTAAAGGCCTCTAAGGAATAAGGAACCTGCCTTATTGCGCGCCCCTTAGAATCTTCGTGAGTGATTGTCTCATTCTTCCCTCATGACATCATGGATCTCTCTAACTAGGCAATCGTTAACCTACAGTTCGAGCCATGACGAGAGTGCTAGTAGGCTGTGGTAGGGATGCTGCCACACTTCTCTCTTAATATCTCTGGTTGTCGTGCATGACCTCTTTACTCCAAATGTGAGTCTGATTAGAAAGTTATCGTCAGCCTACATCCATCAATGAACATGTCACATATGCAATAACAGAAATATGCAAACCATAAACAATCCATTCCCTGACTCGATCCAAAGTCCAAGGAGGTCCATCGATGCCATCAATATCCCCAACCTAACAAGAGTCCTTCACACTTAGGAGAACCCAATCAATATCACCTGTCGACACATATATAATCAAATAACATATCATTATATCCACAACATCATCATAATCCATAAGCGAAACAATCAATCGTATAATGAATCAGATCACTTGCACACAAAGTGTCCTCTAAAAAATTAAAATTGAAAATATCGCGCATTTAAGTGTATATGTGTATCAAAATCTGATTGATGACATTTTTCAATATTAGTAAGATGCATTCCTTTATGTAAGTAGTAAGAATCTTTGGAAACATTGGCAAGAATTTTACATTAAAAACATGTACTAATATTGAAACATTGGGTATGACTGTTAATATTGATAAGACTAAGGTCATGATTATTAAATCCAATAAGATCCCTTATGATACCTTTGTATATGACAACAACA
>ML784449.1:214706-235888 GCA_009831015.1 Picea engelmannii
CTCCCCCATTGAGAGCATGGCTATGACTAGATACCTAATGTATAAGAACAAGTTAAACAACATGGAAGACAAGAGGCTACCTAAAATTGCTTCAAAATCAAGTCATAACCACCATCGACTCAAGCGAGGATGGCATAAAGAAGCCTGGTCTTGGCTACACTATTGGGGAATCATGGAAGAAACCATTTTGGAGAATAAAGATACTATTAAAAAAAACGTCAAATCAAAATTTAAGGAAAAAATGTGGTGCGATAAAGAGTTAGAGGAAAAAAGAAAATTAAGGTATTATAAAAATGTAATCAACCCTAATCTAGAAGATCAAAATTATCTATCTGTTTTGCCAAGTGTAAAGAAAAAAATAAGCATTGCTAAGATAAGAACAAATTCTCACGAGCTCCATAGTGAAACTGAGCGTTGGTCAATTCCTAAAACGCCATGGGATGAAAGAGTGTGTCAGCTTTGTGACACTAAGAAGGTTGAAGATGAAAAACACTTTCTCTTAGATTGTCTAGCCTATACCCATATTAGATCTCATTTTCAAAATATTGATCACACTACTAGCCTTCCTAACCTCTTAACTCAACAAAAATATGGTGATCTAGGAAAGCTTCTCTTAATGCTTTTCGAGCACAGAAACAAAATTCTAAAGAATCACAAGTAATCACTTACCCTCTTAAGGTCCGATAGACCAATTAGGTCTTAGTGGACGTTAATCATCATCATCATGACTATTGCCATATTATGAATTAAGAGAAATTACTAATTTTATAAAATGTTATTTGTTTTGATTTTAAAAATTATACTATACTATGTTGAATAAAATTATTAAATTATTGTAATAATCTTATCAGTTATTTAAGTTTTTTTTGAGATAAATTGTATATAAAATTTTGAAACGTCAAACTTTTAAAATTGACATTCCATTCATCATTTTAATTTAATTTGTTTTTGATAATGAACCAATGGATACTCCATCCATTATTTCAATTTTATTTGTCCCTGATGATGGAGAGAGTGTCCAATAAAACATTGAACTTTTCAAAATTTTATACATAATTTATCTCTAAAAAATTTTTCAAACAACATTGTAACTAGTTTTAAAAACCTACACACTCATATAAATTATTTTGATGATATTTTTATTATAAAAAACAATTTTTTTAGAAAATTTTATTAATATTTATATAATTTTAAATATAAATATTTTTGTATTTAAATTTTTTTAAATATATAAATTTTATTATTTTTTATTATTATAAAAATAGTAAAAATATACATAGAGTACCAATTTATTAAATATACAAATATTACTATTTTATAGTGTTGTACTATTTTTAAATTCAAATATAAATACTTTGTAGATAGATTGTTAAAATATTTTAATTATTAACAAGCTTATATATATGTCAAATGGTAATCCACTATTTAAGATAAGGTCTCTCAATATTAAAATGTACCACCCACTATTTAAGATAAGGTCTCTCAATATTAAAATGTTAAATATTCAATTATAAATTAATTATATTTAAAGTATTTAATGGAACATTAAGTTAATAAAAAAATATTTATTAAAAATTTAAATAATATATATCAAGTTTTTAAATTAATTATATTTAATAGATTTGTTTTCATGGAATATACATTTGAACGAATCCATCAGGTACTTCACACTTCTCCTCATCTGGAGGATAGTATCTCAGGTAAACTTTATTTTCAAAAGCTCAAGGCTACCTCAAGACATTTTCAATATAGGGAAAAGATAACAACCATTCCTCTCGATTCATTAATATATTTTTTTTCAAAGAAAAAACTCTAAAAAAAGATTAAAGCTCTTTCAACTTTTTATATATATTTTGGGAGCGAGAAGGGTTCTCTTTGGCCATGTCGAATAATTGAAGTGGACTACTCTTGGAGTTTAGGCCAAGCCAAGCTGAGGCTTCTGCTTTTTTTCAAGGACTTGTTCTAGCCAAATCTCACAATAATCACATGATTTCCATCCTTGGTGATTTAAGAAACACCATCAATCATTTGAGATGGGGAACGATAACTCGCGGTGTGGTGCAAAACTTAGATCCATCTTCTACATAATTTATAAAAAACTCAAGACCTTCCAGAAGATTGATTTCTTCCATACTTTCATAATCAATAACAGTTACATAGAAAAACGAACTAATTTGGCCATTACAAGAAGCCCATGAGTTGTTTGTGTCAATGAGCTCCTCAAATACCATCCAGTTCCATGATCATTTAATTCACCAGCAACAGAGTCCTCTTTTAACGACTTAAGTATGAATGAATAATTTTAAATCTACCAAATTAATGTCATGATTTTGTTTGCCTTTTCTAGGTGTCTTTATCAAGGTATACACAATTAGAATTTTTGGAACAAGATATTTGTTGGGCCTGCTAAGTTTTGTGTCACTAGGAAGTCTATATTTTGGTTCATATCCCTTCAGTGGCATGCTCCTATAACTTTTAATGTTTTTGTACTCTTGCTGCACACTTAGAGCAACTCTTTTTATTAATTAAAATCTCCTAATTAGTGTGAAAAAAAAACTTTTATATATCTTTTGATCTCTCTTCACCCTACTTTGTATATTGTAGTGAAAATTTATAAAAGTTTTTATCGTCATCTCAAAGGAAACAAGAAATAAACACATACTTCTTCTCCTATTAATCTACTAACATTAGTTCTCATACTTATACAAGAAATTGGAATATAAAAAAACATAGTTATATCCAAGACTCATTATCATAATTGAATATGTGCCCTTCGTGATGTATTGATACCAACCAAGTTCCGCATTCCAGCTTTGGAAAGTTCATCCAATATCTTGTTCTTATCCCTGTAGATGTGTGAAAAGGATATTTATGAGAAAGATGGAAGTAATGACTATACATCATCATTAAACATAGATTGTAATGTAAAGTTCCTCATTATTATTTCCTTGTGAATCCATTGAATTACAAAAATCAAGCTACCATAAATTTGGATATGTGAATCTCCCCGATTCTTGAGCCAATTTCAAAACTAGTTTGAGAGCAGAGGTTTGAGTAGTGATCCAAGTGGATATCGATGGCCACCCACCTTTTTCGACTGGCCCAAAACAATTTTCTGGCAATTTACTATTTTTAGCAGTTTTAACTTCCGGGTCCAATTTGAGGGCCCGAATGAAGGTTTTTAGATATCGAGGTTCTCAATGATATCCTATGGCATGATTGAGCCCCCAAAATGAATCTCCTCGACGATACCTTTCCAACGAGCTATCATACGCCTAAAACAGAGATCGTATGCAAAAGTTACGACCCCGGGAAGTTAATGTACTAACTTACCCAAACGAGGCCCACATGGATTTTGGCGCTTCATCTCCTAGGGTTAGGTTTTTGGATGTCTAGGGTTTTGGAATTCCTGTTTATTGTAAAAATTCCTTCATATCCTCATTGTGATCATCTTCTTTCTAATGCGAGTAGCCGTCACATCTCTTCTCAGAGATAAGCTGCCACCATTCTAGCGAGTCTTTCACTCTATATTTTTACAGTCTCTGTACATTTCTTTCATTAATAGAAATTGTGTATTACTGTATATCTGTGTTTATGAATGCATATCTGATACGTTTCTGTTATATTATTGAATATCTGTGATATCTCTGTGCATTTCTTTATTATATCTCCGCTCTCATTTCGTGCTGAAAATAATCCGGATCAGTGGTATCAGAGCAGGCTGCTCTTGATCGTTTTTCATTGCATGTCCCCGACGAGGTCTGAGTATAGCAAGTTGGGTCTCGAGCTTGTCTCTCTTGAAGAAAATCGCTCTTGCACACCTAAGAAACCCTCAATGGCGGAAGAAAAGAAAAATGACGGAGCAAACGATCCTATCAGTCTGTTGCTTGAGCAAGCTCTCACGCAACAGAGGGACAAAATGATGGATAATTTTTCCCACATCCTTCAATGCTTTCCAATAGCAACAGACACATCTCCATCAAGTGTCCACTTTGGAAGCAGCTCACCTTTCAAGGTACAAGTTAATTTTGATATTCTTGTATTTGAAGGACAAATAGATGCAGAAGCCCTAGACAAATGGTTAAATATGCTAGAAGGTTATTTCTCTGTTCACAATTTTTTCGACAGAGAAAAGATCACTTTCACACTCCTTAAAGCTCTCCCTCATGTCAAACATTAGTGGGAAACTTACTGGGAGCAAAGTTCCACAGAGGATTCTGGAATATATGGGGTCGAGTCCACTTGGGATTTTTTTGTGGATGCGGTAAAGGAACAGTATTACCCTGTTGGCAACTTTGAGGACCGGTACATGAGATGGACCACATTACGGCAAGAGAGGGGCCAAGCAGTTCCAGAGTTCAACAATACCTTCCATACCTTGCTCACTAAGCTGGGTATCAAAGACTCTGAACAACATTTGGTTTTGAAATACCATGGGGCTCTACACAGAGACATCCAAACTGAAATGGATTTTCTGGACATCTCATCACTCAGTGCTTCTTATCGATATGTTGTTAAAATCGAGCAGAAATTTAAGAACCAGAACAAACGAGATTTTGGGTCTACAAATCTGCAACAACCAAAGTATGACCGAGATAGCCCTAACAAACAGTCTCCCGAAAACTAGTCCAAGACACAGGAAAAGAAGGGTCACGGGAAGACAAATAAGGATACTGGAAAATGGTGTGATTTCCACAAAGCCCCTGGCACAACACCGATGAATGTCGCTCAAAACAGTCATTGGTGGCCGAGATCAAAGATAAGGAGTCGAAGCCTGATTTGGAATCTGATTTTGAAAATATTGGTAAAGGACAGATCATTGACACAAACCCCACTGCTATTGTCGCGACTGCAACAATTCAACCAGAAGAATCAACAGATCCTGAAGAGGGGGAACACCTTTTTCATTCACAGATGTGGGTGAAGGGGATCCCACTGCATTTTGTTGTTGATAGCGGAAGCTAGCATAACCTCATCTCAGCAGAGGTCGTCAAACAGTTGGGATTGTTGACAACACCACACCCGCAACCATACAACATCAGGTGGCTTCACCAAGGATGAGATCTCTGTGTCAGCCAACAGTGCCGATCGTCATATGGCATCCAACCCTTCAAGGATGAGATATTATGTGATTTTTCCCCATTGGATGTCTACGATGTTCTCTTGGGCCAACCATATATGTGGAAGCGCCATGCTGTTTATGAGTCTCGACCTCGCAGTGTCATTGTTTCTCTGGGGGGTCATCTCTACATAATACCATAGATAGTTCCGACTACTGTTCCACCTAAAAAGTTCTGCAAGGTAGTATCTCATACTGCAAAGTTCAACTTCTTCACAATATGTTCAAAAGGGGAACATAAGGACACTAGAACCACTACAACCTTGCCCCAAGCACCTTCTATCCAATAGAAGCAGGTCGATAAGGTTGTAGAAAAGCACAAAGATTCCTTCCGCACAACATCCTCTCATGTAGCTTGACTTGTTGAACAACCTTAGCCTCAACAGGTTCGTGACAAACTTCCACAAACTGAGCAACGTGACGTCTCCATTAAGGCAAGCAACTCACCAAGATGCAGATTCAACAAAGGACTTTCCCTCTCCCCTGGGAACTCAATGCAATGGAGACCATTGCTTCCTAAGGAGGAAGGATTGATGTAGGTGGATATTGGTGGTCACCCACCTGTTCCGACTGGCCCAAAACAGTTTTTTGGCAAATTTGGCAATTTACTATTTTTAGAAGTTTTAACTTCCGGGTCCAATTTGAGGGCCCAAATGAAGGTTTTTCGAGATCGAGGTTCTCAATGATTCTAAATAAAATATACAATTTTCTTTTAATTATTCTAAAAATTCAACTTATCAACACCAACCATATTTGACGGTTTCCACTATAAATAATAGATTCAAGTTCTTTTCCCTTTTAACCAAGTATACAAACTCTTTCTCTACAAAACTAACAACGACTACTTTATAAAAGTGGTTGATATACGCCTATTCTTGTTATTAGTTAGGAAATGTAAAAAATGGTGCAGATTGGCTTATATCAACCACTTTTATAAAGTGGTTGTTGTCATTAGTTAGGAAATGTAAAAAATGGTGCAGATTGGCTTATATCAATCACTTTTATAAAATGGTTGTTGCTAGTTGACGATGGACATGTCTTGGGAACTACCATTAATGTATTAATAAATAATTAATGTAATAATTGATTATTACATTAATTTTATATGTAATAATAATGAAAAATTAAAGTATGAATTTACATTATTGTATAATATAACATATTAATTGATAGATACATCGATAATGTAATGTATCAATGTATTTTGTAATACATTACATTAATATATTAATGATCGATACCTTAATATATTTAATAATAAATTATTACATTACTCTAATGTATAAATTAAAGTACTAATATATAATGTATTACATTAATGCAAACATAATACATTAAAATATTAATGTATAATACATTAATACACTAATGCGTAATACTTTAATACACTAATGCGTAATACTTTAATACATTAATGTATTATACATTAATACGTTAATGTATTAATATATTAAAATGTAATATATAATAAATATGTATAAATTAAAGTATTAATTTATATTAGTGTTTAATATAACACATGAACTGATTGATAGATTAATAATGTAATGCATTAATTAAGTAATACATTAATACATTGATAAAGTAATAATATAATAAGAAAGTAATACATTATTACATATAATATAAAATATTAAACTATTAATACATTAATAAAGTAGTATAACATTAACAATACATTATTATATTATTGTAATATATAAATTATAAATAATGGTCACGCTCTATCAAGAATACTGAAAGGGTTTGGTCGTGATGGATGAGGGTTTCAAACACTGGTCAGTTTGGAGCGAGGAGCGGGCTGGGCGGGAACCTACATGGAAGGCGATTTTGAATTATGAACATTGGTTTCTTGATGCAGGTTTCATGGTGATGGCCTAAGGATGGGTGAGGGTCTTGGTGTTTACTTTCCTCTAGAATTAGTGACCAACATGCTCTTTCTCGAGGGAACATATCGTTCCTCTTGTTGGCCGAGGTAGGTGGGGTCGGGGGTTTAGTCAGGTGGGAGCTATTTTGTTTTGTAGTTGGGTCACAGAGCCACCTTCTTTGGTCTTTTTAAGGTGTCCTCATTAAGCTTTGAGTGTTGGGATTCACCAAACGGATCTTTAACTTTGTTTAGATTCATGTCTTGTCTAGTTATTAACTTCCCGGGTTTCAAGACTTGTGCAAAGACAGTTTCAAAGTCTTCATTGAAGGTGATTTGATGAGCTTCAGAGGTGGAGCCTCTTAGTGCTTCTAGGTGCTTTTTTAATGGAAAATGAGGTCAGCGCCATGCTCAGTGTGACTGACGAGGAACATTTGGAGAGAACAAGATTTTATTCCTCGGTGGACGCATTATGTGATTTAAATGTGTCTAACCGCCGCTCTGACTGTTTTATTAATGGAACTTGTAAAACAAGATTGCCACCTCTGAAGGACAACACTATTCCACAAACTAACCCTAATAATTTTCCTTGCTTCACTAGTACGGTTAATAGGTCTATAGGCGACTATCATGCATTATTTTCTTCGAAGAAGAACCTGTGTGAAAACGGTGGAGAGACAGATTATGTCAAGAGATTAGTTTAGAGGAAAAAGATAAAAGAGAAAGATTCTACTACTCCCTTAGCTCAGACTGTTAGTTGCAGGCCACCTGTTAAGGTCTGGAAACCGAAAAAGAAGAGAAGAAGATTGGTTATGGGGGTCGACGTCGGTTTGGAGGAGTCCTGCAGCTTGACACTTTGCGCCTTAGTTTCTAGGATGGATTATCGCTCTTGTTTCTCTACTTCGATTGAAGAGTGCGTGCGACGTCATTGGGTTCCTTTTTTAGGATACTGTCCAGAAATTCTATCCTTGCTGTGCGGATGGTTGGGTTTTGTTTTTAGGAGCCCGAAGGATACCAAGCTTATTCTCAAAAAGTTTTGGAGAATAGATGGCAGTAGTTTGATGATTAAGATATGGAGACTCAGCTTCAATCCAACCACAAAATATTTTAGTGATAGACACTTATGGGTGCTCGAGCCTCCCCTTACAGTTATGGAATCTTAGAGATTTGGAGGCATTCAGGAACTGCATTAGCCGTTTTATTAGTGTTGATGAAGCTGCATTGAGTTCAAATGATAAACAAATGGCAAAAATCCTTGTAGAAGTGGACATACACGCCGGTCTATCGGAGGTTTTAGAGATAGAATGGTGAGGCCTTTTGTATACACAATGTTTGGATTATTTAGGAATCCCATTTTGCTATACAAGGTGCAAGTGGACTGGACACCTGAGGAGAGATTGTACTTTTGTTCTAAGATATTGGGAAGAAGATGTATCCTCGGATGAGGCGCCTAGGGATACTGTTACGCAATTGGTGGAAGAATCTGATGCAATGGATTATCCGGGGCTTAGCACAGAGGACAGTCCTGCTACTAAAGACACGACTTTCGTGGGTAAGTTGAAATTCTTCTGTCCAAATATTTATTACTCTTTATCTTCCTGGGAGAAAGATCATTTAAATAATGTTATTTTCCCTAAAAAATCTATTGGGAATGACCTTGTTAGCGATAAGACTATCATGCATGATTCTACTGTGTCTGACTTGGGTGGGAATGGTGCTAGAAACCCTATTGTGGTATTACCCTTGGGCAAGGACTCTGTCATCTTACCTAGTCCATTGGAGAGGAGTGATGATCCTATCATAGTACTGGGTTATAGTGAGTCGACAGTTAGTGACTCTGTATTAGACATATTGTTATCTGACTTGATTACTCTGCTAGCTAAGACCTCGACTCATATTCCTTTAATGACCTATGTGGGCAATGTCCCTGTGGACAGACAGGTTGATACTGGGACTTCAGAGACAATTAATCTAAGTGGCTCTACAATTGTTGCTGACCCTACATGGTCATGGGGGTTGGGATTTAAACTTTCACCTATAAAAATGTGAAGTGCCCGGCGGAAGGCAGGGGCCGGTAACTACACTCCAGATTTTCCTGCTACTTCTTCTGATCAAAGGGCGCTTAGAGGCATGAAATCCCTGGCCAGGGCTAAACCATGATCCTCCTCACCCTTAATATTAGAGGGGTAGGAGGACCCCTAAAATTGGCCTCCTTTCGTAGACTAGTGTGTAAATCCTCTCCAAATATCATTTTCCTTCAAGAAATGCTGGTGTTAGCGGAAAAGCTAGGAATTTCATGAACAAGATCAAACCTGACTGGTATTTTAGCACTGTTAGTGCTATGGGGACCTCTGGAGGTCTTCTGGTTTCTTGGGACCCAATTTTTTTTGATCTGGTGCCTTATTTAAGTATTGGTGGGATTCTTTGTTAGAGACATCTCTATTGGATAACATGAAGTTATCTTTTCTTAATGTTTATGGACCCTTCCAGGAACACAAAGATTTCTGGGAAGCGTTGGATGGTTATGTTTTATTAAGACACAAAGATTTAATTATGGCAGGTGATATAAATTTTACTACTTCTCCCGATGAAGTTTGGGGAAAGTCATCTTTATTGGACACCTTGGCAGGTTATTTCAAATCTCTTTTCCAAAAGAACTGCTTAGTGGACTATGCTCCGGTGGAGAAGGTGCCTACTTGGCAAAACAACAAAGAAGGTGATGCTAGAATTGCTAAAAGTCTTGACCATTTCTATATAGATGAAGATATTTTAACAAATACACAAAGGTTTAGAACTTGCATTAAGTACCCCTACTCGTCGGATCATGCGCCTGCGTTGTTAGAGTTCGGGAATGGCTTCCTGACTGTTGCATTCCCTTTCAAATTAAACCCTGATTAGATGAATGAAGAATCCTTTGTGGACATTTTTAGATAGGTTTGGAATGATTTGAGACATCTACATACTATAGGATCTCAGAGATGCTTGGTTGGGAAACTATTGCTCTTAAAAGATAGAATTAAATTATGGGAAAGAGATAAACAACAAAGGGATTAGGCGGAACTGATAAAGATTGAGGAGGCTATTGAATATGGTTACAATGAAATGAATTTGGGATTCTCTTCGATGGAGGATTCAATAAAGCTGTCAAAACTTGAATATGAGAGAAAACAATTTTTATTGGCGGAAGAAGAGAGATAGCGTCAAAAGAGCCAGACGATTTGGATAAAGAGTGGAGATAAGAACACTAAGTTCTTCCATCTTTATGCCAGCTATAGAAGGAACATGAAATTTATTTGGGAAATAAAAGATGAGGCAAGAGAAATCCATTCGGGACAACAAGCTATAAAGAATGAAGCGGTCGGACACTTCAGGTCTTTTTATAATGATATAGGCCAGATTAATATGGAAGAGCGGATAGGTTATGTCAGGTTATTTCTAACTTTTGTAAATGTAGTCGATGTTCATAAATTAGAAAAGGAGGTGACAAAGGATGAATTATTTGCTATTCTTAAAGGATTTGCCAAAGATAAAATCCCTGGTCCTGATGGTTGGACAATAGAATTTTATCACTCCTTTTTTGATTTAGTTTGACAGGACTTGGTTGATATGGTTGAGGAGATGAGAATAAGGGGGGAGGTAATCACTCTGATCAATTTCGCCTTTGTGGATTTGATTCCAAAGGTCAACAGACCTTCCAATTTCAATGATTACCGACCAATATCTCTCTGTAACCTTTGTTACAAAATCATATCAAAAGTCATTGCTAAGAGACTCAAGCCTATTCTTTCCAGAGTACTATCAAAAGAAAAACTTGGATTTCTCAAAGGAAGGAAAATCTTGGATGCCATTGGAACTACGCAGGAGTATCTTCACAACATTAAGTCAAAAAAGTTACAAGCAATTATTCTAAAACTTGACTTAAAGAAGGCTTACGATTGTACAAATTGGGACTTTTTGAGACTAATCCTTCTCCAAAGTGGCTTTGGGATCAACACTACAAATTGGATCATGGCCTGTGTCATCTCCACTTCATATGCTACTCTAATCGACGAAGAGGCAACCAAGTTTTTTAAGAGTAGTAAAGGTCCAAGACAGGGATGTTCACTCTCCCCATTATTCTTTATTTTCTTCATGGAGGGGCTCAACCTGTCATTAAAGAAAGCTAAAACTGATGGACATATTACGGGGATAAAAGTGTCCATAATGATCAAGATCCTCCATTTATTATTTGTGGATGACATCCTCATTATGTCTAAAGCATCCTCATCTGAATGGGAAAAAATACAAGAGATTCTTCAAGTGTTTTTTCGAGCTTCAGGATTGGTTATAAACATCCAAAAATCCATTCTTATGCACGCGAGAGTTGATCCTGGATGCCTCCAGAGTATAAATGATTCTCTTGGTTATCCATGTAAAGATCTCAATTTGGGATTTAAATATCTAGGATACTTCTTGAAACCAGAGAGCTACAAATAGGAGGATTGGCAATGGCTAATAGACAAGTTTGAAACAAGGATCAATCATTGGTGTAATAAGTGGCTTACCCTGGGAGGACGTTTAGTGGTTATTAAAGCGGTGCTTGAGAGTCTACCAGTTTACTGGTTGAGTCTTGCCTGTATATCTCTCTCGGTGCTACACAAATTATGCAGGCTAAGTTATGCTTTTCTCTGGTCGGGGAGTAAAAATAAGAAGTGCTACCATCTGTGTAACTGGAAAACCATTGCAAAACCTAAACAAATTGGCGACCGGGGCTCTGAAATATATTTGTTTTCTATAGAGCTCTAGCAACGAACACACTGTGATGTGCTTTGATGAAACCATGTATCTGGCACCGGGTTATCAAAGACAAGTATTACCCTCACGTTCTTGTGGTCTCTTAGATGTAGTCGACAGAGGGGTACACTTCATTTGGCTCGCAGTCTTGGAAAAAAATATTAAATACCTTACCTGTCATTCTCCATTGGCTATCTTGGATACCAGGGTTGGGGCATTCAATCATCATTGGGAGAGATACAATCATTGGAATGGAACGTGCTTCCATTATTTCTGTGGACTTGGTTCTTGAACTAAACAAAAACACATTTTTTTTTCTTTACCAGGCGAGTCGTCCCTTTTCTGTTGGTCTGTTCGGACATAAATGGGTCAGTAGCATCGAGTTGGGATTGGGGGGGGATATTGGCCATGAATGGGAGATTTATAGAAGTTTCATTCTTGATGCTAGCATTGTCCTAAATGATAAGAAGGACGAGCTTACCTTGTTAGGCGGTGACAATTCGATCCTTATCTCAGTGAAAAATGTTTACACTACTCTATCAAACAAGTTATGGCCTGATAAAGTAATAGGTTGGAGAAATCTTTTGTGGAAATGGAATGTCCCTTAAAACTAAAACTTTTTATTTAGCTCTTATTGGAGGACAAAATTATTACATGGAAAAATCTACAGAGTAGGGGATGGTATGGTCTTGGGTTATGTTATTTGTGTAAAGCAAGAGAAGAATCTTGCAAGCATCTCTTTGTTAGCTTCCCGTTCACTATTTTAGTTTGGGAGAGAGTTAAAATGGCCCTAAAACTAACTATTGGATGGAATGGTAATACGGTTAACGAGTGCTTCCAAAACTGGTCTCTTCAGAACTATACTATTAAATTTCTACTTGCTCACATCTATTAGTATATTTGGAAGGACAAGAACAATAAATTTTTTGAAGACAAATCTCCATCGGTGGACATAATTGTTTATCTTGCTACATGATCCACAAGCTCTATGCACATCAAACAACCAAATTCTTCAAAAAGGTTTTCACCTATCTTTCTTCCTGCAGACAAAGCACACACATGGTTTGATGGTGCTTCACAACACAACAGTGATCTATGTGGAGCTGGAGGAGTTCTCAAAATAGGTGATCTATTAGAATACAGGTGGACCCTAAACTGTGTCTCTGGAACAAATTCAAGGGCAAAACTCATGGGAGCTTGGGCATCCATAATTCTGGCCAAAAGACTCGGTATTCACGACTTTCATGTGATGGGGAACTCTAAGATCGTAATTGATTGGCTAAATGGTATTGGTTTAATACATGTGGCCAATATTGATGGATAGAAAGATAGAATCCTTGGCTTAATTCCTTATTTCAGGTCTGTTACTTTTGTAGATATTTACAGAGAAAGAAATATGGAGGCTGACAGATTATCAAAGAAGGCTTTATTTACTTCTCGGGGTCACATCGCCTATAGTCAATGGAGTGAAGGTCATGAGGGACCTATCACCCGTTTAATATTGTAATGCATGAAAAGTGCCTGTGTTGTTTTTCTCTCTTTTTTGGGCATGGTGTACTTTTTCTGGGTGCTACATTTTCTGCAGAAGTTGTAGTGATTATGTAATCTTGACTGGACCCAAGCGAAACTTAGAGCTAGTTCACCTTTTTTGATTTTTGCTTGGAAAAATCATACCTGCTTCTATGTTTTGGGCAAGCAATGTAAAAGGATTATATTATTATAAATATAATGTGCAATTTTCTCTGGAATAAATAAATAAATTAAAATATTAATGCATTATGCATAATGTAACATATTAAATATTAATACATTATTATAGTAATGTATTAATTAATTAATACATTTAAAATAAAAATAAAGGTGGATCCTTATATTAATAACATCTGTAAGCTGTACAATGACAAGTGTGAACCACCTGTTCTTCCATAGAAGGGAAACCAAAATAGGTGGCTCTTAGATGTTCTGAGTTTGACACATCATCCTGTATGCTATATCTGTTTGAACAAAACTGCTTAAACAAAATTCTGCATCCTATATGCGTAAACAAAAATGTGTATACAATATTCGGGTGGTCTCTAAGACCAACGATTGACAGAACTGCTATGAACAAAACTACATAAACAATGTAGGGGAAAACTATGTGTCCTTCTATCTTGCTGCGATAGTAAACTAATAAATTAATCCCGCAACTATAATTAACGAAGAACAGTTACTTGGAGACTTCACTCAATTGCTAAGCCTGGTTTTCCATGAATGTTGTAGACCAGGGTAAACCGCTGGCCGCATGTTGGGCATTAGGTTCACGCAGGAGAATCCGCTAGTGCGTCGAACATGATGTTCATTCTTTGGCCAAGGATGCTCTAAGAGTGCATCTGATTGTCTTGTTTTTGCCTGATTTCAAAGAGGAGTTGGAGGTGTTCCTCAGTGAGGTGATTTGCAAATTGTTGAGGCTGATCCTCCTCCTTTTCCTCGCTAGAGACCTATGTGGTGTTCTCATTGGCAACCGTTGTTTTTTCCTCCACTTGCCAGCTCGGGGGGATTTCCTCCTCCACCATACAACTACCAAATCTGTAGTAGGGGTCCTGTGGATTGATTTTTTTTGGGGCCAAGAGACTGGTGGCCAGAGGAATGCGCGTGCACGAAGGTGGCACTTCCTCCTTAACTGAGATTAAGCCATGGAGCAAAAGATGGGTGGACAAAGGAATGTGCACACATGAAGGTGATGCTTCCTCCTTCACTGGGCTAACACCATGGAGCTGAATAGGAGTGGACGAAGGTGCCTCCTACAACCTCTGGTTGGTGTGTCGTGGGCTTATGAAATGGGCAATGAGAGCCAGTTGAGAGGGGGAGAGTTGATTGCGTCGAGAGAGGGTGCTGTAATAATGTGCACCCCTCTTGGATTTCCCTCTTTCTCTGAGCATGCTGAGAAGAGTATGGAGGTGATGGGTTGTGGGTAGGGAGGGAGAGAGATAGTGTTGGGAAAAGCAGGAAAGGCACTAGTGGAAATGTAGAGAAGGAGCTTGTGAGGGCCGAATGAGTGTGGCAGGAAGAGGGTATCAGAGCTAACACAAATTCCAGGGTAGGTGGTGAGTGTGACCAATAAAAAAACACAGAGGGAATCAATGCAGAAGCACTCAGAAGAGCCAAAGACCAAGAATTAAGGAATACACTAGGGTAGATGGAGAATGGAGGAATACACTAGGGCGAAATCCCGTTTATTGCTGCACACCCCTGAGTTGACAGCCCCTCTTGCCATTGAATCCGAGTTGACATCCAACCTAGGACTGGTACGCCTAGTCTGGCTTGCTCGCACGACCATTAACCCGACCTGTCTAGCCAGGCGCACTACTATAACTTTCCTTATGTTGTGAGCCATGTGGAAGTTAATGGCTGTGGGTTGGAGGCCAGGGTTAATAAATTCCCTATCCGCTTGGTTCCATGTGTCCTTGGACTCTATCCAGGTGGCACCCCATCCGGGTGATTAATTAATACATTATTAACTAATACATTGCTAAAGTATTAATACACTAATAAATTAATATATTAATAATGCATTATTAAAGTAATAATACATCAATAAAATATTAGTAAAGTATTAATACATTAATACATTTATTGAAAATGATCGTGGTTGATTATGGTGAACGATGATCATGGTTTTTTATGGTCATGATTATGAATGACATTAATACATTAATATATAATGTAACATATTGAATTAATAATACATTAATAAATACATTCTTTAAGTATTAATACAATAATAAATACATTATTAAAGTATTAATACATCAATAATACATTATCAAAGTATTAATACAATAATACCTTAATTGACATTGACTATGATTGAGTATGGTTGACCATGAACATGGTTAACTTCAGTAGACCTTTGTTGACTTTGCGAAGGAAAGGTTGACTATGGTTGATTGTGGTTGTCCTTCAACATGGTTGACTGTGGTTCACCATGACCATGGCTGAACCTCGCTGAGCATGTGTATCTAATTATAGTGGGCCATGCTGATTATGTTAACCCTAGTTTACTATGGCACTACTACATTGCAATATTGATCATGTTTTTTTCGTCACATTGCGACATTAGGTTTTGTTTGTCATATTGCGACATTAGCTGAAGTATTCATACTTTATTATATTAATGTAATGTATAAATTAAAGTATTAATTTACATAAATGTATAATATAACATATTAATTAATTAATACATTAATAATGTACTGTATTAATTAATTAATACATTTATACAATATTAATTAATACAGTAATAAAGTGATGGATTAATAATACATTATTAAAGTAATAGATTAATAATACATTATTAAAGTAATAATAATTAAAAATACATTTCATATTTTTAATAAATTAAAGGAATTAATAAGTACATTAGTAAAGTATTAATACATTAATGTATAATGTAACATATTAAATTATTAATGCATTAATAATACATTATTGAAGTAATAATACATGAAAAATACATTTTAAAGTATTAATTCCTTAATAAATACATTAATAATACATTGTTAAAGTATTAATACAATAATACCTTAATTTACAATGACTATGGTTGAGTATGGTTGACCATGACCATGGTTAACTTTGGTATACCTTAGTTGACTTTGGGGAGGAAAGATTCACTATGGTCGATCGTGGTTGTCTTTCATCATGGTTGAGTGTGGTTCACCATGACCATGGTTAACTATGGTTGAACGAAATTTATTATGGATGAACATGCCCATGGTTGAACCTCATTGACCATGTGGATCTCATTATGGTGGACCATGTTGATTATTTTAACCATAGTTTACTATGGTACTACTGCATTATAGTGTTGATCATGTTTTTTTCATCACATTACAACATCGGGTTTTATTCATCACATTGTGACATTAGATTTTGTTTGTCACATGACATCGTAAGGTTATGGTCATCAAATTATAACGAAGTGTTTTTGTTTTTGACATTATGGAGTTGGAATAGGTTTGTCATAGTTAGACAATGGGTTAAATTCATCTCATTGCGATGCTAGGAAATGTTCTTCTCATTGCAATGTTGGTCTATGTTTGTCACATTGGTACATTGGGTTGTGTACATAAAATTGTGACAATGGCTTGTGTTTGTCCCTTTGCGATGTTTGGAAATGTCTATCACAATGCGATGTCACGACATGTGCGTCACATTGCAACATGAGGATATATTTGTAACATTACAATAACAGGGATATGTTTGTCACATTGCGATGTCCATTTATGTTCGTCACATTGTTACGAGAAGACTATGTTCGTTAGATTGTGATGTTTTTAAATGTTCATCACATTGTGACGTCTATATATGTTCGCCACAGTGTGATGTCCATATAAGTTTGTCACATTGCAAAATTACTATGTTTGGTAGATTTCAATATTAATATGTTCAAAACATTGCGACATTTGGAAATGCTTGTCACATTGCTACATTTGTATATGTTCGTCACATTGCGACGTTACTATGTATGGTAGATGGCAATGTTACTATGTTCGACACATTGTGACGTTTGGAAATGTTTGTCACATTGCGATGTCCATATATGTTTGTCAGATTGCAATGAACTTATATGTTTGTGACATTACGATGTTTGGTAGATTGCAACGTTACTATGTTCGACACATTGTGACGTTTGGAAGTGATTGTCACATTGCGATGTCAGGAAATGTGCGTCACATTGCAACGTGAGGAAATGTTTGTCATATTATGACAAGAAGGTGGTGTGGTACACATTGCGATGTTTATTTATGTTTTTCACATTGTGACGTTATTATCCACATTGCGAAGAAATGTCTTTGTTCGTAACATTGCGACATTACTATGTTTGGTAGATTGTAATGTTACTGTGTTTTTCACATTGTGACGTTAGAATGTTTGTCACATTGCAACGCTATATTTTCGTCACATTGCAATGTTATATGTTCGTCACATTGGAATGTTACTATGTTCAACAGATTGTGACATTTGGAAATGTTTGTCACATTGCGATGTTGGAATAAGTGCATCACATTGTGATCAATATCATGGTATTTTTTTTCTTGGATAGATTTATACAACTAACGTGTTAATACAAGGGCACTCTAGGGGAAAGTGCCTTTCATCTTCAACCCTTTCAATTTCATGACAGATTCTTTAATGCCACGGTGTTTTCTTTGTATATGTTCGTCACATTGCGACGTTACTATGTTTGGTAGGTTGCAACATTACTATGTTTAACATATTGCAATGTTTGGAAATGTTTGTCACATTGCGACATTGGAATAAGTGCATCACATTGCAACGTCAGGAAATGTTCGTTACATTGCGAGGATAGGATGATGTGCGACACAATGCGACGCTAGTTTATGTTCGTTACATTGTGATGTTACTATCCACATTACGACGACATTCCTGTGTTCATCACATTGTGACGCCAATTTATGTTCATCACATTGCAATGTTACTATATTCGTTAGATTGCAATGTTACTATATTCGCCACTGTCTGTCGTTTCTATGTTCAACATAATGCAACATTACTATGTTCTTCACGTTGTAACATATGGTTTTGTTCATCGGATTAGAATGTTGAGGGCATGTTCATTGCATGACAAGGTTGGTTTGTGTTCGACAAATTACGAAAATGAAGTTTCGATGAAGTGTTTTTTTTTTAAATCTAAGTGTTTCCTTTGTGAAAAATATAAGAACTTTGAACTGATGTGATATATTACATAGAATGAAACTTAGAGTCATACTTGTTCTAAGGACATTGATATCATGTGATCTTAAACTGTAAGATCTATCTCTTAGAAATAATCATATATAAACTTAGAGTATGCATTTATGCATTTCTCTTTTGAGTGTCGCAAATTGCAATTGTCAGGAAAACACAAAGAAAAGGGTAAAAAACAATTATGATTTATAGTAGTAAAATATTTAACTTGAATCTATCTATGCCTAATTGTGGTCAATATCATGGTTTTGTTTTTCTTGGATAGATTTATACAACTAATGTGTTCATACAAGGGCACTCTAGGGGAAAGTGTTTTTCATCTTAAATCCTTTTAGTGTCTTGACAAATTATTTAATCCATGGTGTTTTCTTTATATATATACATTATTTTCTTTGTATATTTTAAAATGAAATTAAATTTTAATCAAAAATATTTTTTTTACAATGGAATCTTTCATAAAGATATGAAAGATATTATATCTTTTGACAAACTTAAAATATATTAATGTCAACTAAAATATAAAATGTTGTCTTTCTTTTAATATATTGTTATTATACATTTGGTTTAAAATATAGAATATTGTCTCTTTCTTGATATAACAAATGTAATCAAATAATTAATATTGATATTGAATTTTTTCTTGATATAATAAATGTAATCAAATAATTAAATGTTACTTTTTCTTGATATAATAAATGTAATCAAATAATTATATGTTGTATTTTTCTTATATAATACTATCTTTTTGTTGATATTATGTATAAATGTCTTTTATCTTTTAATATAATAATGTGTTTTTTTACAAAATAAATGTAATTAAATATTTACGCCGAAAGGCGTATACCTATTGGACATGGGCACAATTAATCACCTTTTAATCTAAAATTCTAATCTGATGGCTAAAAATTGAAAATGCTGGAATATTCTTAGTGGTCCTCCCAAATCAATGAATGTGATTTACTCTTCATAACTTTCTTGTATTTTTTAATGCATCAGTTAACCTGTTTACTTTTTAACATTTACCTAATCATATTAAGAAATGACTGTACCACCATATGATTGCCACGTTTAACTGATTAACCTTTGGAATTACCACATTTAAGATTAACTTTTTGTCTGTGCGTTTCAATTTACCAAGTGTGCCCGTCCAGATAACTTTCGACGTTCACCAGCCGCAACACCAGATATTGTCTCTTTCTTGATATAACAAATGTAATCAAATAATTAATATTGATATTGTATTTTTTCTTGATATAATAAATGTAATCAAATAATTAAATGATATTTTTTCTTGATATAATAAATGTAATCAAATAATTATATGTTGTATTTTTCTTATATAATACTATCTTTTTGTTGATATTATGTATTAATGTCTTTTGTCTTTTAATATAATAATGTGTTTTTTTACATAATAAATGTAATTAAAAATTAATATCTTTTTCTAATCAAATAATAAGTGTAACTTCTTTTCTTAAATAATAATGTGTTTTTCTCTATACAATAAATGTAATTAATATTTACAATAAATATAATTAATATTGATATTGTCTTTTTTAATATAATGTAAAAATATATTAGTAATTAATATTCATATTCTCTTTATTTATTTATTGATATAATAAATGTAATTAAATAATTAAGATAATCCTAATAAATCTAACCCTAATTAATATAACCCTAACCCTAATAACTAATTAGCGGTTAATCTAATATGAAAACTTCATTTTTACGAGAGTAAAACAACTTAGAAGAAAATCTCCTCAGCAGTTGCATTGCTTATGGAATGATGAAGAGTATTATGGAATGATGGAGAGTATGCAACTGAGAGTTACTATGGATGGATGTTGCATTGCTTATGGAATGATGGAGAGTATGAAACAATAGTAGCATGCAAACATACAATAGTAGCATGCAAACAAATTAAAGAATCTGATAAGATGGAAATATTTTAAATCTGAATTGGCTTATGAGGTGTTGATGACCTTGCACTTGTGACAGATTTCTCCCTGGTTTCTAGTCAATTCAATAATCATTCCCATTGTAATCATGGCAGTAGCAGTTCGATAACCATTCCCATCGTAATCATGGCAGTAGCAAAGCTTCATTACCACCTACTCAAGTTATGGCTCTCAGAGTTTGCACTAATCACATTTTTGGTGTTTGGATCGATAAGAAACACTTGCATCCAAGGTAAACAAACCACTTTTATGCCATTACAACCATTGTTATTAATTACTTGTATTTTTTGATTAATGTGTGATATGATTTTTTCATAGTGGAGCTCGATTTGATCTAATCTTCACTCTCTCGGATGATTGGATTTTTCATTTTTTATATTGCATGGGAATCAAAACAAAATGAACCTAAATAGATAATTGACATCTTTTATACCTATCTTCCTTTTTCTTTTTAATACAAAACGTTTCATGTCATTATGATATATATTTTCAATTTCCACAATTATTTCCGTTGAAGTATTTTGCCTGGGTTATCAATTGTAAATTCTAACCTTGTACAATATCTACTGCAAACTGATATTCAGAAAAGAACAGAAAATATACAATGGCAAATACAAACATTACACAGAGATTTTTCACCTGGAAACCCAAACTGGGAAAACTAGCATATATTATATTCATACATTGTGTTACATTGTTTACAATACAATAT
>ML784449.1:239809-274222 GCA_009831015.1 Picea engelmannii
TTTACAATACAATATACATATATGAGCCAGCGGCATCCAAAACCCTAACCCAATGACCTAGATTAGTCCAAAACCCTAATTCCTTAACCAGAAATAGAAAACCATCGACAAAAAACCATGTGCCGAAAAAACCACCTAAATATCATGTGGTCCCAGAAATATGTCGTCCCCAAATTTTTTTTTTTGGGGCACTGCCCCCGAACCCTCGCGTGGGGGGCTCGACCCCCCCCTCTAACCCCCCTGCGCGCCCGGCGTAGGTGCTCAGACACTACTACTCGTGCAAAGAATATAACACACTCAACATCAATGACTCTTGGATGTTGTTTGAGGGGACACATTTTTTTAATTGGATCTAGTATCTTTTGGGACATTGACACACATTTTTTTAAGTGGATCCAGTATCCTTCTGGGACATTAACACTTTGCCATTTTAAATCCAATTAAAAAATTTAAATCCATGGACATTGAGACCTGGCCATTTTAATCTCAACTAAATCATTTAAATGCAACTACCAGCCCTTATACTTGACCACGAATGTTTGCAGATATTAAAAAAATCCCAAAAAGATAATTGTGTCAATCCACTTACAAAACTCAAACATATCATTACAATAAAAATCATGTCTTTAGAATACCAATAAACACATGCCTATGGTGTCTTTGTAGTAGACATCATGAATTTAATTTTAGTCAGAAAGAAAAAATCCACAGTTATGTATCCAAACTTGATCAAGTTGAAAAAAGGCTACATTTTAGTTCCGATGGTCCAATCCTTTTTTTTTAAAATATATTTGGGGAAGTACTTTATCAATAGTTGGAACATCAGTATGTCATCCCCTCAATTAAAAAAAAGGCCTTACCAAACGAAAAACACAGAGAATTTATGATAACCCCCAAAATTTCTTTTCTTATGATCTTAAGCTTGAACAAAAAAAGAAAAAAAGAAAAACTGAACCAAAAAAGGAAAAAGAAAAACTGAAAGCAGAGCTAGCCCAAAGATCTTCACCACATGACAATAACCCGGATGATGCATAGTTGATCCTTTTAATGCTCCCTTTTTTCTGTAACGGAGAAAGCATTAGTTCTATTGCCTGATAACAGAGAGAAAAAATAAAAGGTATGGTGTTATTCTCAATCAACTATCACACATCTATTTAAGATACCAAAAATAAACACAAGCATTCATAAATTAGCATGAGCTCCAATGCAGAGAATCTAAAATCAGTCATTCTACTACTATATGTTAATCACAATAAAATGGAACGCTATAGAAAGGCTTCCATAAAATGAAAGACACTCCAACATACTACCACTACTATATGTTAATCAAAATCAAATGGAATGCCATAGAAAGGCGACCATAAAATGAAACACACTCTAGCATACAAAAGACCAAGATAAACATGGCATCAAAGACCAAGATAAATGTGGCATCACACCAGCCAATAAAAGTGGCACCGCACAAGTCAATCTAGTTGTGGTCAAACTGGTAAATTGGTAAATATTAAACTGTTGTACTCCATTTTCATTTCTCTCCACTCTGTGTCAAAATATTAATCTTTGTTAATCACCAAGACGTGGTAATCAACGAGTCACATAGTAATTTTTCAATATGATTAAGTAAATGTGAAAAGGTAAACACATAAAAGGATGTCTTTATAACAAAGAGAGTTAGTGGTTGAAATCACAATCATTCATTTATTGGGACGATTAAGAATATTCTATCAACATTTAATCTTGTCCATAAAAAATTGATAAGAATACTTCTTGAGAAAAGAAGTATAGCAAAGCCAATATCCACAACTTAGAGCAAAGTCAATATCCACAAAATGTATTGAATAAAATGAAAAACTAAATAACATTTTGCTCGTGCCATTCATAAGAATTCAAGTATAAATATAAATAGAAATATATTATTTTTTCAAGATATTTTTTTGGGACATTTGTTAGATCAACATATTTGAGTGATTATTTCTGTATAATCTAAGTGTTCGAAAGATTATTCAACGTGCTGAATCTATTTTTGCTTTTAAAAATGAATTTTAAACAATAAAAATTAGTGATTTCATACAAATTTATATAAATTCTGACAAAAAAAACCATTTTATAAAACAATTAAACAACACCTAAACTATTACTAAGATACTATCTAGATATAGCCAATTAGTTATGGAAGCGTTGAGCATGTTGGCCCTGATTAGCAATACACATCCGATTGATACAAATTGAACCAAGGAATATGCTGGATAAAAATAACGTCAAGATTGTTATTAAACAATTCAGAAAATTCACTTGCTCCAATTTTATTAAAGTATTGAGTCAATATTGTCATTAAACAATTCAGAAAATTCACTTGATCCAATTTTATTAAAGTATTGAGCCCGTCCTTAAAACATTAATTGGATATACTTATGGGTCCCTCCAAGGGCAGGGCAGGGCAAAGATTATACACGAGTAAGAGCTTTTACTTACTTCTTTTACTTTAGTTTTATTAAAATATTGAGCCCGTCCTTAAAACATTAAGTGGATATACTTATGGGTGCCTCCAATGGCAGGGCAGGGATTATAAGTGAGTTTCGGGGTTTTTATTTATATTAATTTTTGATTGAACTCCATTTTATCCTGAGTTTTTATTTTTATAATTTAGATATTCACATTTAATTAAAACAAAGGTTTCTATCCACAATTAATTAAAACAAATATTTTGATTCACAATTAATTAAAACAAATATTTCTATTTATTTCCATTTCTATTAGCCATGAAAATAAAAGTGTTAAGTGTTAATGCCGTATCTGTTTTTTATTATATTCTTCGTCCATATTTAGTAATAATTTCATTGACAATAAACTAGCATAGTGGCAAACTCGTGGCTGATGAACCCTGAAGGTTGGGTAAGCCAAACCTGATTTACTCAGACTGTTAAATTGGTAAATATTAAATGGTTAATCTCTCCATTCTCTAACAAAACCTTAATCTTTCTGTGGCAATCACCTAGCCACCATAGTATATTTTAAATATGATCAAATAAAAGTAAAAAAATAAACATGTAAACATATGCTTTTATAATAGTGAGGAAGTTAGTGGTCGAAATCACAACCATTGATTTATTGGGACGACTAAGAATATTCCATCAATATTTAATCTTGTCCATACAAAAGTGATTAAGCACTAAAAACCTATTAAATGTGCCCATTATCAATAGGTTCGATGTAATTATAAAATTATACTATGGTATTTCCTATCTCCACATTCTCTCTCTCACCATGAAATTTCCTGTTCTCATTACATTTTCTCAACGTGGCACAAGGTTGCCTCTTTGCAGCCCCTGCGATTTCCTATTCACGTTGCTTCTCTCTGTCGGTACGTTTATGAGTACACATTCACATTTGGTTGAAGTTGCGTGAGCTTCAAATCTTTGCCCAACACTTACAGGAATCAACCGCGTGCATTTTGCAGAACAACCATTTGGGCCACTGAAACACAGGAGCATCTTCTTTCTTTTTGGATATGTTAGAACCTTCAAACTCAACTTCAAATCTTCGCCTCAACAGTTACAGGAATCAATTGTGTGCATTTTGCGGAACAACAATTTGGGCCACTGAAATACAGGAGCATTTTGATTCTTTTCGGGTACGTTAGAACCTTCAAACTTCTATTAATCGCTACACCAACTATGGGCACGTCAGATTCGACAACTGCATCTGTGGGCGTGTCAGATGTGTGTGTGTGGGTGCGTCGGATTCGATAACTGTGTCTGACGATCCCAACTTCCTTCGCCCTTTGTGTCGTGTGCATTGGGTGCTTTCCTGGGGGGTCCCAGGGGGGCTAGGTCCCCCCCCCCCCCNCCCTAGTTAAGTCCAGTGTTCGGTGCAGCGCCCTGAATTTGTTTTTGGGCGGTTTTTTCTATTTTAGCGGCTTTTGCTATTTTTAGTAGTTTTTAAAATTAATCTCGTATTAAGGGATTAGGGTTTTGGTAGCTACGGAATACCTAAAACATTGTATATATTGTATGGTGAATGGTGAAATTAATACAATGAAGAGTTGGAAGGTGCAACACCAAGGAAGGCTGGTTTTCTCCTGGTTAAGGGTTTCCAGCGTAAATCTCAGTGTACTATGTGTATGAGCCATTGATTAATTTCTTTTGCTTAAGAATCTATATGCATTGCTTTACTTCACATGTTTAAAACTTACATGTGGTATTCGAGCTCGTTTTTGGCTTTAGGGGGACGCCTTTGTTGCTGAGAGTTTGGCTCAGTCTTGATAGATCAAGTTTATCTTGGGTTTGTGATAAATCTGGGTTTAGTGGGAGCTTTTGCAGTGGTGATTCGAGTGTAGAAAGAGGAATGGTGAGCTCTTCTAGAATCGAGATAGAGAAGTTCAATGGTAAAAAAATTGAGCTATGGAAGCTCAAGATGGAGGACCTTCCTTTAGACAAAGAACAATGGATTACTGTGGATCCTGGTACACAACCTACTGGTACGCAGTCTACTGGCACATAGTCTACTGGTACACAACCTACTAGTACACAAACTACTAGTACACCACCTACTGGTATGTTGAAGGAAGATTGGGAGAAGTTGGACAAAAGAGCAAGGAGTACTATTCAACTCTGCCTGGTAGATTCAGTGTTGTTGAATGTCTCGGGAGAATCTACAACCAATAAACTATGGGATAAGTTAGGGAATTTGTATCAATCAAAGTCCCTGGTAAACAAGTTGTTTCTTCGAAAGAAGTTGTATCATCTTAGGATGGAATATGGAGATTTTGTGACAAAACATCTAAATGCCTTTAATACTCTGGTAAGTCAACAAGTATCTGTTAATATTATGATTGCAAAAGAAGATACGTGTATTACTTTGTTATGTTCTTTGCCAGACTCTTGGGATAATCTAGTTGTAGCAATTGGTAGTACCACTCAATCTATATTGAAGTATGAGGATGCAGTTACATCCTTGTTATTTGAAGAGATGAGGCAGAAAAGCATGGATAGTTAGAGCACAAATTCTTTATTTGTAAGAGGCCGTACCCAAGACAAGAATACTGGTAAGTCTTCAGGGGGGAGATCTAAATCTATATGTAGATCTAAGTCTCCATGAAAATATTTGAGGAAAGGATGGAAGTGTGGTAAAAAAGAGCATTATAAGAAATATTGCAAGTCTAAGAAGGTTGATAAAGCAAATGGATATGATAATACCTCTTCCACATAGGTGAAAACCTCCGCTGAAGAAGGAGGTGATGTTTACCTAGCTAAAAGTACACATGCAGACCGTGGTGTATGGTTAATTGACTCAGGTGCGTCATATCATATGAATCTTCATAGGGAGTGGTTATGTGAATATGAAAAATATGATGGTGGTGATGTATTCCTAGGAGATGACTCAACAACCAAAATTATGGGATGTGGAAGGGTTAAGTTGTTGCTAAAATATGGAAGGATTAGAACTCTCCCTGGGGTTCTGCACATTCCAAAATTAGCTGGGAGCCTAATATCTATAAGCAAGTTGGATGATGCAGGAGTGGATATTGTATTGGGAAAGGGAACTTTCAAGATGGTTCGAGGAGCAATGGTGTTGATGAGGGGAGTTCGGTGTGGAACTATGTACAAATTGTTGGGAAGCACTTATACTAATGGGTGTAACAGATCTGTTTTCCTTGAGCAGAGAAATAAAGAAGACAAGACCAATATTGTCCCTGAAAATAAGACCATGCTGTGGCATTAAAGACTGGGGCATATTGGAGAAAAGGGCCTTCGAACATTGCACGGTAAAGGTATGGTTGAAGGTAAGTCTAATTACACTCTAGATTTTGATTTCTGTGAACATTGCATATATGGTAAACAAAATCGAGTAAGATTCCCATCTAGTGCTACAAGAGCAAATGGGATCATAGAGTTGATACACAGTGATGTGTTTGGACCTGTGCATGTTCCATCACTAGGTAAATCTTTGTATTATGTTTCATTCATAGATGATTTCTCAAGGAACACATGGATTTATTTTCTTAGAAATAAATATGAGGTATTTGATAAATTTAGAGAGTTTAGGGCTCTGGTAGAAAATCAGACAAAGAATAAAATAAAGGTATTGAGGACATATAATGGTAGATAATTATGCAGAAATGAATTCGAAGAATTCTGTAAGAAGTGTGGTATAGCAAGGTGGAAGACTACTCCATACACACCTCAGTAGAATGGAGTTGCAGAAAGGATGAACATGACACTGATGGAAAAATAAAGGAGCATTCTTAGTGGTGCCGAGTTAGGACAAAAATTCTAGGCAGAGGCAGTGGGTACAACATGTTACTTGGTCAATCGATCACCCTAATCAGTGCTGGATGATAAAACTCCACACGAGGTATGGACTGGTAAGAAACCCTCTCTTGAACATCTCAAAGTGTTTGGTTGTGATGCTTATGTACACGTTCCAAAGGAAAATAGGAGTAAACTGGATAATAAAGTTGAAAGTGTATCTTTATGGGTTATAAAGATGGTGTGAAAGGTTATAAGCTTTGGAGCCTAGAAACTAAGAAGACTGTTTACAGTTGGGATGTTGTTTTTAGAGAGGTAAAAGATGTTGCCAAAAATGAATTCCTACCAAGGAAAGAAGAACCTGAGAAAATAGAGCTTGAGTTGGATGATGCAAAATCTGAATCATCTGAAGAAGATGAAGCAGAAGAAGAAGAACCTCATACCCCAGTATTGAGGAGATCAATGAGGGAAAGAATGCAACCATAAAGGTATAGTCCACCTGATTTTCATTCTAATTTTTCTTTATCTATTACTAATTATGATCCTAGAACTGTCAGGGAAGCAGTGAATTCAGAGGATAGTAACCTATGGAAGAAGGCCATGGTTGAAGAAATAGATGCCTTGGATAATACCGAGGCATGGGATATAGTTGAGTTGTCAGTTGGAAGAAAATATGTTGGTAGCAAATGGTTGTTTAAGAAGAAGTTTAATGCAAAAGGAAAAGTGGAGAAATACAAAGCTCGGTTAGTAGCAAAAGGTTATTCCCAGGTAGAGGGAATTGACTTTGGCGAGATTTTTTCTTCTGTTGCCAAGTTAACTTCTATTATATTTCTTTTATCTATTGCTTCTACTTTTGATCTTGAAGTGGAACATATGGATGTGAAGACATCATTCCTACCCGGGGATCTGGAAGAAGACATCTACATGAAACAACCATAAGTCTTTGTAGTGAAGGGAAAGAAAGAGCTGGTCTGTAAGCTAAATAAGTCACTATATGGTCTGAAGCAATCACCTAGGATGTGGTACCAAAATTTTGAAACATACAACCTTGGATTGGGATTTGTGAGAAGCAGGGCTGATCACTGTGTATATTCCAAGTAGGTTGGTAATCACTTAATTTATGTAGTGTTGTATGTTGATGACATGTTGCTGGTAGGAAATAACATGGATGTTATCAAGGAGGTGAAATCACAACTATCCTCCAAATTTGACATGAAGGATCTCGGTGCTGCTAACTTCATTCTAGGAATGGAGATTAAAAGAAATTGTGAAAACAAGAAACTTTGGTTGAATTAGAGAAAATATGTTGAGACGATATTGCAAAGGTTTAATATGCATGGAAGTAAACCGATCAAGGTTCCTATTCCTATAGGTGTAAAGTTATCTGCAGATCAGTGTCCCAAGACACAAGAATAAGAATATGACATGTCCCATGTTCCATATGCCAGTGCTGTTGGCAGTTTGATGTATGCAATGGTCTATATTAGACCAGACATTGCACATGCAATGAGAGTTTTGAGCAGGTATATGTCAAAACCAGAGAAAGAGCATTAGAAAACAATAAAGAGGGTCTTCAGGTATTTGTGTGGCACTACCAATTATGGATTGTGCTACCAAGGAAGACCAGGATTGGACAGCGTGGTGGACATACATGGGTTTGTTGATGCAGATTGGGCTGGAGATATAGATCGCAGGAAATCCACAAGTGGGTATGTGTTTAACCTATTTGGAGGAGAAATCAGTTGGATGAGCAAAATATAGGCTGCAGTGGCACTCTCAACTACAGAAGATGAATACATGGCATCCACTCATGCAAGCAAGGAAGCAGTATGGTTACATAGATTGTGTTCAGGTATTGGGTTAGTACAAAAAGTAGTGAGATTAGAGTGTGAAAGTCAAAGTGAAATATTTATGGCAAAGAACCCTTCTTATCATTCAAAGACAAAGCATATTGATGTTTAGTATGACTTTGTGAGAGACATGGTTGAAGAAAAGAAGGCGTCGCTGGAAAATGTTGACACTTTGAAGAATGTTGCAGATTCATTGACAAAGTCTGTGAGCATAGAGAAGTTCTCCTGGTGTAGAGTAACAATGGGCATTGCTTCCCTGGATTGTTGACTATGTAATCATTGTAACCCCTGTATGCAAAGAAAACAACAAGTGGGAGAATGTTGGGTATGTGTTATATTCTTTTCATGTGTGTGTGTGGGTGCATCAGATTCGACAACTGCGTATGACGATCCCAAATTCCTTCGCCCTTTGTTTCGTGTGCGCCGGGTGCTTTCCTGGGGGGGTCCCAGGGGGGCCAGGTTTGGCCCCCCTAGTTACGCGCAGTGCCCCAATATTTTTTTTGGCGTTTTTCCTATTTTAGCGGATTTTGTTATTTTTAGCGGTTTTCTAAATTAATTCTGGATTAATGGATTATGGTTTTGGTGGCTACAGAATAACTAAAAAATTGTATATATTGTATGGTGAATGGTGAAATTAGTACAATCAAGAGTTGGAAGGTGTGACACCAAGGAAGGTTGGTTTTCTCCCGGTTAAGGGTTTCCAATGTAAATCTCTGTGTATTATGTGTATGAGCCATTGATTAATTTCGGTTTTGCTTAAGAATCTTTATGCATTGCTTTACTTCATAGGTTTAAAACTTACAGGCGCATGTGCTGGGTTTTTGGCATGAGAAATGCCTAGAATCTAGGTTCAGTCATTTTGGGTGCATTTTGGCGAGCATAGACAACAAAGAATTGAGAGAAACTTCCAGGGAGTGATTCCAACTCAGTTTTTGGCCAAACTAGGTGAAGGAAGAGCCCAACTAGGGGTTTTTGGATGTTCTGGAGCCATTGAAGCCATCCATTTCTCATTTTGAGCATTGTAAAGCATTTATTTTGACACTTTTAACATTAATTAAAAGATCCATTGGAAGCTGGACCAGGAGATGTAGCCCAAGAGAGGGGTGAACTCCTTTATCATTTTGTTGTGCTAGTGTGTGTATTATGATGGCTGTTTATGACTGTTTATGATTCTCATGATTAAGTAAAAAACTAATTAATATTTATGTGTTTGTAACTTGATCCTATTACCCAAGCACATACCATTTCACTTGCAATTTTAAAAAGATTCAAGCCTTTACATTTTCAGATCAAGTTGGTATCAAAGCATAGGTTTTTGAAGGTTTGATTGTTTGCAAGTGTTTGTTTTCTGATGCTTACAAGATTCAAGCTCATAAGAGGAGAAGTTCAACTTGTAGATCCAAGTTCTCAACTGTCAAGAAGGAGAAATACCCAATCACCTCAATCTTCAAGGATATATTAACCAACTATGGCTCATGAGGAGACTCATGAAACTCTTCCTTCAGAGGATGAAACTTTCAGAAAAGATTTCTATGATATGACAGAGATGGTGAAAGTTTTATTTGGAGAAAGAAATCCAAGATTGCAAGGTGAAATCTCAAACCCTCCAAAGGGTAATGGAGATAGTGGTGATAAAACTCCAAAGGGAAGTGGAGGGAATGGTGATTCTCCACCTCCTTCACCTCCATCTTCCACCTCTTCTACCATTTCACAACCACCTCCAAATTCTCCAAAAGAACATGGTAAAACTCCTCTACAAACTCCTTTGCTTAAGCTTGATATTAAGTTTGAATTGCTTATGTACAATGGAGAGGTAAATGCTGAGAAATTGGATAACTGGATTCGTTAGATTGAAGTGTATTGTAGGATACAAAGGATCAAATATGATGAATCTAAGATTCAACTTGCTTCTTTAAGATTGGACAATGCAACACTCATTTAGTGGGAAGCCAAAACTCAAGAGGACATGAAAAAACATGTTAAAGTTTTATCCTCTTGGAATGATTTATTGTTGCACTTAAAAGACAATTTTATCCATTAGCATACATGCAGAAAGATATTATGGATTGGCAAAACTTTAGACAAGCTAAAGGGAAAAGTGTTCAAAGCTACACTCAAGAATTTAGAAGAAGGGCTTTGATTTTGGGTATATATTTTTCTTCTGAAGAAACTTTACTCAAATATATTGGAGGATTGAATATCTACTTGAGGCACACAATACTTATGTTTAACCCTACAAGTCTAGATGAAGTTTGTGTACACACAACTCATTTGGAAGCAAGAGGGAGGAATGAAACTCAAGAGGGAAGCAAGAAACCTTTTGTTCATGGAGACAAGGAAAAGAAGAAGTTCAAGGGAAATGGAAGAAAGAATGGTTCAGTCAAGAAAGAGGGAGAGAAACTCACATGTAAACACTGTTCAAAAGATGGCCATGATGAAGACCATTGTTGGAAACTTCATCTTGAAAAGAGACCTAAAAATTTCAGCAATAAGGGGAAACCAAAGACTACTACAACCGTACAACATGATTTAGGTTCTGATCCGGGTGATGAAATAAATATTACAACCATGGATTTTCAAGGTAAGGACTCTATTGCAATACTTATATATCTGTGGATATCTGTGGTATTGTGTTGGGAAGCCCATACTTATATGATAGGAGATCCATCTTTAATCATCATGAGAACAAGTATAATTTGTTTAAAAATGGAGTTGGGTACATTGTTAGAGCACATACAAAGAAGTTGAATTTGTCACTTGTAAATGCTGGACAAATGAAGAGATTAGTCAATGCTAGTAAGAATTTTGTCCTCTTGATGATAAAACCCAAAGACAATTTTGAAAAATAAGCTTTCCAAGGTTGTGATTCAAAGTTGAAATCTGATTTATATGAGTTTGTTAACCAAAATGATGAGATGTTTTAGGAACCAAAGGGATTGCCTCCAAAAAGGGCTACCCAACATGAGATACAATTGCATCAAGATTGTCCTCTTCCAAACATTGGTATGTACAGGATGTCAGTCATGGAGAATGTTGAAATTTAAAAACAAATCCAAGAGTTGCTTGACAAAGGGGTCATCATGCCAAGCACATAACTATGTGGATCACTAATTGTTTTAGTGCCAAAGAAAGATGGTACACGACACATGTGTGTAGATTTCAGGGCCTTGAACAAGATTATGGTAAAGAATCGTTATCCTCTTCCTAGAAATGACGATTTGCTTGATCAATTGAAAGATGCTAAGTATTTTACTAAATTGTATTTGAGAAGTGGATATTATCAGATTTGGATTACTTAAGGAGACACTTGGATGACAACTTTCAAAACAAAGCAAGGTTTGTTTGAGTGGATGGTGATGCCATTTGGACTTTGCAATGCTCCTGCTACATTCATGAGAGTCATGAATGATGTTTTAAGACCTTTTCTTGATGATTGTGTGATTGTCTACTTGGATGACATTTTTATATTTAGCAAATCTCACGAAGATCATGTTATGCATGTAAAGCAAGTTATGGATGTCTTAAAGAAAGAAAATTTATTTTTGAAGATGTCTAAATGTGAGTTTGGAAAGACCTCACTTGTTTACTTAGGGAATATTGTTGGAGGAGGAGAACTAAAAAATGATCCTTCCAAGGTCAAAGTTATTTTGGATTGGCCAAAGCCCAACAATGTGACATGGGTAAGAAGTTTTTTGGGAGCAACCCAATATTGGAGGAAGTTTATTGCTAATTTCTCTTCAATTGCAGCTCCATTACATGCATTGACAAGCATCAAGAAAGTTTTTCAACGGGGAGGCAAGAAACAAAAATCATTTGATGCATTGAAGGAGAAGATTAGTTCAACTCCAGTTCTTGCACTTCCAAATTTGAGACAACCATTTGAGATCCAAACAGGTGCAAGCAATTATGCAATGGGAGCAGTCTTGTTGCAACATGGTAAGCCCGTTTGTTTTCATTTTGAAATTTTTAATGGTGCTGTGATTAACTATCCTACTTATGATAAGGAGTTGTATGCATTGGTGCAAAGTGTGAAAAAATGGAAACATTATTTGTTGGGAAAATAAACTATCATTTACACAGATCATCAACCATTGTAATACTTACAATAAAAAATAAAGCTATAGCAAGCAAGGCACTTCAGATGGATGGGTTTTCTACAACAATTCCACTTGGTTATAAGGTATAAAAAAGACATTTATAACAAAGTTGTTGATATTCTTTCTAGGCCTATTGTTAGTGCTTCAGTTATTCTTAACCATAATTCTATCATGCATGAGAGCTATGTTGAACAATATGCTTTAGATGTTGATTTTAAAGAGGTTTATGAAACTTTGTGTCATTATAAACAAGTTGAGGAATTGGATTACCATGTGCATGATAAGATTTTGTATAATCTTGGAAATCTATGTATTCCACATGGTGAAAGAGTCAACATCATAAGGGAAGCCCATTCTTCTCTTATTGTTGGCCACTTTGGTGTAGGCAAGACGGTGGCTAATTTGCAAAGGTATTTCTATTGGCATAAAATGAATGAAAGCGTTTCAAGATATGTAAGAGGATGTTCTCTATGTGCTAAAAGAAAGCCTAGCAATAGAAAGTTGGGTTTGTATACTCCACTTCTAGTTCCTTCTCGTCCTTGGGAAATCATTTCCATGGACTTTGTAGGAGGTCTATCTATGTCTAAAAAGAATCATGATTATATTTATGTTGTGGTTGACCGTTTCAACAAAATGTGTATTTTGATGCCTTGTAAGAAGCAGGTTGCAACTGAGAAAACGATACATATGTTGTTTCAACATGTTTGGGTACATTTTGGGTTGCCTAAATCCATTATTTATGATCAAGATTCTCGATTTATTGAGAACTTTTGGTCAAGTTTATGGGCACTCATGAACACCAAGCTGAAAAAGAGCACATATTTTCATCCACAAACCAGGTCAAACGTAAGTGGTTAATAGAACAATAATGCATCTTCTTCATGGTTATTTCAACAATCATCCTAAGCTTTGGGAAGAGCACCTACACTACATTCAACATGGTTACAATTGGGCTAAGCACTCTTCAACTCAAACATCTTCATTTGAAGCATGTTTTGGTTCTTTTCCCAAATCTCCTTTAGATTTTATCTTTGGGAAAGACATTGCTATTGATGGTCGATATGCCATTGATAGGGAAAATAAGTTCATTGAACAAATTTAGTTGGTGCATCAAATGGTACAAGAACAGTTCGAAAAGAGCCAAGCCAAGCCAAGTACAAGACAAGACATGAAAAGCATCGTGTTGATCATAGTTTCCAAGTTGGAGATGAAGTTTGGATTTACATTAGCAAAGAGAGGCTTAAAGGAGAAGGTTAAAAACTAAAACCAATTAGATATGGACCTTTCAAGATTCTTGAAAAGATTGGTAACAATGCCTTCTATTTGGATTTGCCTCCTTATATGAAAATGCATGCAATTGTCAATGTTGAGAATTTGGGATTGTATGAGCCTCCCTTGATTGATGATCAAGGAGAACATGTTCAGATTCCTTCTATAGATGATTTCTCACCAAAATATCTTTCAGAACTGCATGAAGACACAATCCTTGACATGAAAATGAGAACTTCAAAACGAGGAAATGTGGAATACCTTCGAGTTGGTCTTAAGGGCACAAATCCAATCAAGGCTAAATGGATCGAGGTTGGAAAGGTGAGGGAATTGTACCCTCATCTTTAGATAAACTGAAAGTAGTCTTTTGGAGGTCCAAAATCTTCCCAATGGGGAGGAGTGATCCAGGGGATCGAAATATGCTCAAAAATCAAAGTGCTTAGAATTGCTTCAAAATGGACACGTACATAGGCCTCGTCCTCACGATCCCAACACTACTTGAACAGGTTCAAACAGACGTCGTACGATTGAGATATCATGTTCTTTCCACTTTTCTAAATAAACAAAATTTTGTTGATTGTATAGTCCGTACAATGATGACATGGCATGTTCGTATTCCTGACGTGGCACGGTGACATGGACTGTTGATTGTGTAGAGATGTTGACATGGCAGGTGGTTGTACCATTGATGTGGCATGACCGTACTGGACACGTGGAAGAGGTGACGTGGCAAATGAGGTGGAATTATCACTTGATGACACATGTTTGTTGCTAAGCTAGCAGTGGTTACGTGGCAGATAGTGGACCAGTAGAATGGTGCCACGTTGACTAGACGTGGGCTACCACATGGCACCCCTTCACAGTGTAAAAGTTTGGAATGTGCTCGCGGAAGTTGGAACCCGCGACCTCTGTGGGACACGCCATCGTTTTGGCAGGGGCTGGGCTACCAGCCCACCCGTAGTTTAGTTCTTACACATATATGGTTTGATATATATTTGTGTTTGCGTTATGGTATAGTTCGGAGGGGTCTGGCCTGAGGCTTAGCCCCAACCCCCGATTATATACCATCCTCCATGTGACTACCATTCAAAGCTTTGCGCGCGGGGTTTTTGAAACGGTCGGTCCTCGCCACTTGTCACTCCCACCAATGATCCTCCAAACCACGCGCCAAGACACTTGTCATCCCGTCAACAAACCTTGCAATGGTTTCTATCTTAGCACCTAGGGTCCGATCACATGGGGGCATACGCCTAGGACCTCCGTCGAGAAAAAGAACCAGCGCACGAACGATGTGACAATTCACCACTTTTTGCGGGAAGGTGCGTGTGCTGGGTTTTTGGCATGAGAAACGCCCAGAAGCCAGGTTCAGTTTGTCTGGGTGCGTTTTGGCGAGCAGAGACAACAAAGAATTGGGACAAACTTCCAGAGAGTGATTCCAACTCAGTTTTTGGCCTAACCAGGTGCAGGAAGAGACCAACTAGGGGTTTTTGGACGTTCTGGAGCCATTGAAGCCATCCATTTCTCATTCTAAGCATTGTAAAGAACTTATTTTGACACAATGAGAATTAATGAAAAAGATCCATTGGAAGCTGGACCAGGAGATGTAGCCCAAGAGAGTGGTGAACTCCTTTATCATTTTGTTGTGTTAATGTGTGTATTATGATGGTTGTTTATGACTGTTTATGTTGCTCATGATTAAGTAAAAAATCATTAATCTTTATGTGTTTGTAACTTGATCCTATTACCCAAGCACATACCATTTCACTTGCAATTTTAAAAAGATTCAAGCTTTTACATTTTCAGATAAGTGGGCTAGCGCTAGAGACCATAAATGGGAGACTGGCTATGCTCGAATTTGTCTCATCTCTCGGGGTGGATATTGCTAGCGGGATGGAACTCCTCTCAGCTTTCCATTGGAGGAGTTCCATCCACTAACAAGCCATCAATAAGAGAAAATGGGTAGCTTAAGCAAATTGTGAGCAAACAACTCTAACAATCTCAACCAGGTTTAAGATATCATGTTTTTTTCTCAAATATGTTGATTTAAACTTGCATAGATGTAAAGAATGGTCGACATGCATTGTTAAGTTTCTTTAATCAAATAAATTTTAATGGTTTACTATAGTATTTGTTTTAATGTTTTGAATGTTGGGGTTGAACTACTAATCATACCGAGAAAACTAATCTTTCTAATTAATTTGAACTCACATAACCCCGTAGGTTTGAATTCAGAAAACAAACGATTCCCGATGTGTGTAATGTTATAACATAGTATAGATGAGGGTATAAAGGAAGATAAAACTAGAATATATTTATCTTATCTCATTAATCGTCACAAGTGCATCACACTGTGGCAGTGAAAAGGAACCACTCCTTTGCACAATTGATACATGAAACTCTGTACCCCAAAACCCATATGCATAAATTAAAGACATGTCTTTTGGAAAAATACCATTACAATGCAATATTGAGAATGAAAGAACAAAATGAGTCACCGGGTCACCTAAAGAAATACCTGAATAATTTTTTATGCATAAATTAAAGACCCGTCTTTTGGAAAAATACAATTACAATGCAATATTGAGAATGAAAGCACAACATGAGTCACCTAAAGAAATACCTGAATAATTTTTAGTGGGAGAGAGCCACCATTGACACTGTATTGATGAACCTAAGATTTTTTTGAGATTTGTGTAGAGGTACTCGAAGACTAGGTAAAGAGATGATTTTCCATTCTTCACACATGCTCCACATAAAGCAAACTGAAAATTCCAGTACAAGTCCTTACTGAAAAAATAATTTAGAATTATGTTGGGGTTTAAAGCTGAAATCACAATAAAACTTAGTAAGAGAATGGGCAAGTGAAAATAACATTTAAAGGAAATTTATTTCTGACAGATATAGTAATTTGCTCGTCCATGGCATTTGAAAACAAATATCAAACACGAGCCACTTGTTGTTCAAGAAAGGTGCCTGACCAACCAACCAAGATCAAGAAAGGTGCATAACCAACCAAGATCGGTATTACAGATTGCCCAGGCATTGGAAGCATGTGTTGCTTTATTAAATCCTGGGGACTCCTAATGCGCTGGTGTTTGCCTTCCAGACGTTGGATGCTGCACAAGATTGGGACAAGAGACTAGGGTTCGAGCCTGTCAACTTACACGAATTGGCCGAGCTGAAGCTTGTTGAGCATTGCAGAGTCAAGCGTGTTCGCCTCACCAATTGGCAAACATGCCATATTGGAATTGCCATTTGTAATACAACACCGACATTTGTGAGTTGGGCGACTGTGCAATTTGTAATATCAGAATCATAAGGTGGTCAGTATACAGACATTACAAAGTCTGATGTCATCGTGCTTCTAAATGCCTAAGACTGAAGCACACTATCGTTTTGGTGCTTAGAATTGTGTGGTTTATAATCATATTTAACTTATTTTTTCTTTTTATACTATTATAAACATTTCATCTATTTTTCGATTTTATGTATCTTTTATATCTTAAGATTTCAAGATCTTGAAAATGAAAATGATGATGGTTAAGGAAAACTAATTCACAACTTTGTATGGAGAATCTATACCAGCTTAGTTTATTACTAAATAAACTGCCATACAACCCTTGTATGATGTAATAAATTAATTTTTATAATTATAAATCTTCTCTCTACTAAAACCCTGATAATATTGCTACTTTGAAAAATCCTTATTTCTCATGAACCATGAACAATTTTTTTTTCTTATTTCTCAATCTTTTGCAAAGCTGTGTAGTTGAGATCATATGAAATATGCTTCTCTATTACTTAACAACATTGTTATAAAGATTTGTGTTGACATGTGTCTCATGAAAAACGTTGGAAATATGTTATCATGTGTCGACTAGCCCGTTTGTATCCATGCTGAGTGGTATCGTGGTATAGACAAACGCTAAGAATGCATCATAGAGAGAGGCAACGTGCCTTGCATGCAGCATAAGTAATCAAAAGTAGTGTAGCTTGCAATTTTTTTTGTTTTTTATCACCTTCCATGAACATTCTACATCCATATGATAAAATTGGCATCCAATTCATTGTGTTTGACTGTAGTGAGGATGTATTGTTCCATATGATGAGGTCGAAGGCCTCACAGAGCCTGAGAAAATATGTGGATACCATATCGATTGCTTTTGTTGATTTCCAAGCAGAGATGAGGCCCAAGAAATAAACGTATGGTTGGTTGTGTTGCTGATCCAGATGGATGTTGGTGGCCTCTCACCTATTCCAATTGGTTTATTTTGGCAGTTTTCTAGTTTGGCATCTTTTTCCCTAATTTTCGGGTCCTTGACTTGCGAGACCATTTTAAGGCCTTAAACAATGTTTTTTAGGGCTTGCCACAATCAAAATGACCTTTCATAGATAACAACAAAATGTGTATTCATCGGATAGACCTTTCCAACGGGCTATCGTGCGCCTAAAACGAATATCGTATGCAAAAGTTACGACCCGGGGAAGTTGATGTACTAACTTACCCAAACGGGGCCCACATGACTTTTGGTGCTTCATCTCATAGGGTTAGGTTTTTTGGATGTCTAGGGTTTTTGACATTCCTGTTTATTGTAAAAAGGCCTTGAGAGCCTCATTGTAACGATCTTCTTGTGAATGAGCACAACTGTCACATCTCTTCTCAAAGATAAGCCACCACCATTCTAGCAAGCTTTTTTCTGCTGCATTTTACAGTTTCAGCTTATTTCCTTATTGAATAGAAACCAATTTTACTGTATATCTGTTATTTAGTGTTAAGCATATTTTGATAATAATTTGTATGCATTTCATTCTGCAAATAAATTCTGGATCAGTGGTACTAGAGAAATCTGCTCCTTGTCGTTCTTAATGCATGTCCCCAACGAGGTCAGGGTACAAAGAATTGGGTCTCGAGCTTGTTTCTCTTGAGGAAAAAAGATTTCGCACGCCCAAACGAACTCTCATGGCAAAAGAAAAGAAAGATGACGAGATAGGAGATCCCTTCAAAATGTTTCTTGAGGAATCCCTCACGCAACAGAGGAATAAGATGATGGATAGTTTTGCGCAAATCCTTCGGCGACTACCAACATGTGACACATCTTCCTCAAATGGAGGCGCCACCCCCTTCAAGGTACAAATCAACTTCGATATCCCTATATTTGAAGGTCAGATAGACGCATACGTGGTAGACAAATGGTTGAATCTGCTATAAGGGTATTTCTCTTTCCATAACTTCTCGAGTAGATAAAATATTACTTTTGCGCTCCTCAAAGCCATCCCCCATGTCAAAGATTGGTGGGAAACTTTCTGTGAGAAAAATGAAACAAAGGAACCCTCATTATTTACAGTCGCAATCACTTGGGAGTCCTTCAGGGATGCTATTAAGGAAAAATACTACCATGTTGGAAGTTATGACGACTTGTATACAAAATGGACCACGTTGCGATAGGAAAGAAACCAAGCAGTGCCCGAGTTCACAAATATCTTCCATACCTTGCGCACCAAGATAGGTATCATATATTTTGAGCGACATTTGGTGCTCAAGTATCGCGGTGGTATACATAGATACATTCAGGATGAAATGGAGTTTATGAATCTCTCATCCTTGGGCGTGGCCTACCGATATGTCATCAAAATCGAGCTGAAGCTCAAACAAAAGACGTGACAATTTGGGCTTGGGAACCCCTCACAACAAAATCTAGGAAAGGGCAGCCCCAACCCGCAGAACAAAGGAAATAGCAAAGACAAACAACCTCAGGACAACCAATCCAGGCTGCAAGAAAAGAAGGACACTGGAAAGACAAAGAAAGATACCGGGAAGTGGTGCGACTTCCATAAGATCCCCTGAAATAACATTGTTGATTGCCGCTCGAAGCAGTCGTTGGTGGCTAAGGTGAAATCTTTTGAATCATATGCAGGTTTCGACTTTGAGTCAGAACCAGAAATGAGGAGACAGATCATTGACGCAGAACCCAGTGCCACCGTTTCTACCACCAAGCTCTAGCCCGGTGAACCATACGAGCCATAGGAAGGAGAGCACCTTTTTCATTCATAGATGTGGGTGAAGGTTACCCCCCTGCACTTCATCGTTGATAGCGATAGCCAGAAGAACCTCATGTCAGCATAGGTTGTCAAGTGAATTGCCCTGCCGAAAATGCCACACCCACAACTCTACACCATTGGATGGCTCCGCCAAGGAAGCGACATCCGCGTCAGCCAACAATAGTGTCGGTCATATGACATCAAGCCCTTCAAAGACGAGGTATTGTGTGATGTTTCCCCTCTCGGAATTTGTAATGTTATTTTGGGCAAACCATATTTATGGAAACGTCATGCTGTATATGAGTCTAGGCCTTGCAGTGTTATTATTACTTTGAACAAGAAATTGTACATGATACTCGAGGCAGTCCCACCTAGTGTTATTTCCTTGATCTCTGCCAACCAATGCAGAAAGGTCATCTCTCAAATAGGGAAGTTTTTCTTCTTCGTGATACGGTCTTAGAATGAGTGAAATATTGCAACATCATCTAGGGTCTCCGCGACTGACCTCTCCAAACAATAGAAGTAAGTGGATAAGGTCATGGAAGAATACTCAGATATCTTCTTCTCACTTACCGAGGTACCTCTACATTGTCAGGTCAAGCACCCCATTGATCTGATCCCTAATGCACCGCTACCCAATGGGCTAGTCTACCACCGCTCTCTGTTAGAGAATGAGGAGATCAAGCAACCAATCCAAGAACTGCTCCACAAGGGGAAAATCCATCCCAACTCAACAACTTGCAGGAGCCCAATTGTGCTAGTACAGAAGAAACATGGATCCTGACAACTCTGCATTGATTACCGGGCCCTGAATAAAATCATAGTCAGAAACCAGTACCCGATTCCCCGAATCAACAACCTCCTTGATCAGCTCACGGGGGCCAAATATTTCAGTAAGATTGATATGAAGTCTGGCTACCACCAGGTCCCGATAGAACAAACAGATGTATGAAAGACTACCTTCAAGTCAAAGGAATGTCTTTTTGAATGGTTGGTCATGCCCTTTGGTTTGACAAATGCTCCAACTACTTTCATGAGGATGATGGACGATATCTTGCAACCATTCACCAATACTTTTGTAATGGTGTATCTAGATGACATCCTCATTTACAACAAGACTTGGGCAAAACACTTGCAACATATTCAACAAGTTCTTCACACCCTGCGACAACACAAACTCTATGCTAACTTGGAAAAATGCTCCTTCGTCATGGACATGGTTCATTACCTGGGCTACATCGTTCATTAACATGGCGTACATGTGGATCCAGCCAAAATCCAAGTCATTCGTGACTGGCCAGCCCCAACCACACTCACCAAGCTTCAGAGATTCTTGGGCCTTGCCAAATTTTACCGCAAGTTTGTGTTGGGATTCTCCCATATTGCACGAGCCCCCAACCATGTAACCAAGGGTGGTGGTAAGGCGAAATTTGTGTGGGGCTGGTCCCAACAACAAGCGTTCGATGATTTGAAGCAACGCTTGTGCTCAACCCCAATGCTTTCACTACCGGACCTGCAACAACCCTTTGAGATCGAGACAAATGCTTCAGACTATGCTGTGGGCATCGTTCTCACTTAGCACAACCAACCCGTGGCCTATCATAGCGAGACACTGTCAAATGTTGTCCATAAGTACCCTACTTACGACAAAGAAATGTACCCCATTGTGCAAGCCTGCCGCCAGTGGAGACATTACATTCTTGGGAAGGAGACAATCATCCACACTGATCATAACCCATTGCAGTTCATGCAGACACAAGGAAAATTGCAGAATGACCGCCATCAGAAGTGGTCCACGTACTTGCAGCAATTCCACCTCAACATCAAGTATAAAATGAGAAGCACCAACCTCGTTTGATTGCCTCAACATACCATCCGTCATGTTACTCACCACAGTGCTAGACTCTTGTGACCATGAGACTTCTGGATGGCCCTAACTCTATGAGACAAACTCAGACTTCACCACCACCTACCAAATGTTGGGCGCAAAAGAAGTTGTTGCTAATTTCCATCTTCAGGATGGGATGTTGTGCCGTATGGGCCATATCTGCGTTCCATCAAGAGAGAAAGCAAATTTGATCTGAGAATCCCACTACAGTCGGGTGGCATGACACTTCGGCGTCGAAAAGACAGTGACAATGCTGCAGAAACATTTCTAATGGCTGAAACTTCGACAGGAGGTCAACAAGTATGTTAGGTCCTACATTGCCTGTGCGATTGCCAAACCAACCACTAAGAAACATGGCCTGTACACCCCTTTGCCTACTCCTGATAGGCCATGGGAATCCATCTCAATGGACTACATTTTAGGCCTCCCGTCCACCAAGTGGGGCAATGGGTGTGCTTTTGTGGTTGTGGATCGCTTTTCTAAGATGGTGATTATGGCCACCTGTAAGAAGAGGATCACATCAGAGGTCACTGCCAAGCTCTTCTTTGAACAAATCTGGGTACATTTTGGAATCCCACAAACCATTGTCTCGGATAGGGAGAGTCGATTTCTCAACACATTCTGGTGAAGCCTCTAGTCATTGCTAGACACCAAGCTCACCAAATCCACGACCTTCCACCCCTAGACAAATGGCCAAACCGAGGTCGTAAATCAAATGATCATGCATATCCTACGCATGTATAACTCCAAGAACCATCGCACATGGGATGATAGTCTCCCCTATGTTCAACATAGCTACAACCGAGCCCTGCATAGCTCAAGCGGCCACAACCCCTTTCAGGTGGGGCTGGGATTCCAATCGTTGGGTCCCATAGATGTTGCACTACCCCTTGTGGTCACCTCAACCGACTCATATCCTGCTCCAACTGAAGTTGACAAAGCCACCCAGTTCATTGAGTAGATCCAACACATCCGCCAATAGGTTCAGGATATCTTATAGAAGTCCAATGACAAGTACAAGCAACGCCATGATCAACACTGGGTGCCACATAAGTTTCAGGTGGACAACAAAGTTTGGTTGCACTTGTAGAAAGAACGCCTTACAAGACCCCATCGGAAGCTTATCCCACTCCGTTATGGGCCATACACCATCACCAAGGCTATGGGTGATAATGCTTTTGAGTTCAACATTCCTCCTTTCCTTGGTTTGCATCCAGTGTTCAACGTGGATATCCTTCGACCGTATTTCCCACCATTATTGGACACCTCAGAGATAACACAACCACTGACACCAACATAGCTCAACCCCGACTGCATACAACAGGAATCCAATGATCAGATTGTGGGTAAACAGATCAAGAGAAATCCTCAGTAAAGGATCCAACTTTATCGAGTTGTCAAAGCAGGGCAACTCCTGCACCAAGGCAAGTGGCTCACCAGGGGCCAAATTCAACAGAAATTTCCTCATCTAATGGGGAAACTCAATGCAATGGATAATATTGCTTCCTAAGGGGGGAGGATTGATTCAGATGGATGTCGGTGGCCTCCCACCTATTCGAAATGGCTCATTTTGGTAGTTTTCCAGTTTGACAATTTTTTTCCTATTTTTCAGGTCCCTAACTTGCGGGGTCGTTTTGAGGCCCTAAACAACGTTTTTTTAGGGATCACGACAGTTATATTGAGCTTTGATAAATAACAACAAAATGTGTGGTCCTCAGATAGACCTTTTCAACGGGCTATCGTGCGCCTAAAACGAAGATCGTATGCAAAAGTTATGACCCTCGGAAGTTGATGTACTAACTTACCCAAACGGGGCCCACATGAATTTTGACGCTTCATCTCCTAGGGTTATGTTTTTTGGATGTCTAGGGTTTTTGACATTTCTGTTTATTGTAAAAAGGCCTTCAGAGCCTCATTGTAATGATCTTCTTGTGAATGAGCGCAACCATCACATCTCTTCTCAGAGGTAAGCTGCCACCATTCTAGCAAGCTTGTTTCCGCTGCATTTTACAGTTTCAGCTTATTTCCGTATTGAATAGAAACCAATTTTACTGTATATCTATTGTTCCGTGTTAAACATATTTTGATAGTAATTTGTATTCATTTCGTTCTGCAAATACATTCCGGATCAATTGCTCTGTGCTTTGGATATGTGTAGTCACGGAGCTTGTCAGGAGTATAAACTCTGATGTATATTTCAAGGATTCACGGTGAATTGACCTCAACTTAAGATTATGAAAACATTAATAAGATATCTAAGAGTCAATAGAATGGCATTTTATGAGCTTTTTCTAACAGTTAGAGGATTGTTTCCAGGTGTAGAACAATCAGTGCACAGTCAATTGGCCTCAACTTAAGATTCTGAAAACATTAATAAGATATCTGAGAGTCAATAGAATGACGTTTTATGAGCTTTTTCTAACAGTTAGAGGATTGTTGCCAGGTCTAGAACAATCAATGCACTGACTAACCTTATGCATGTGTCCTACTAGTTGCTGATTTCGAACTCTTACTTTCATTATCATTGAATATATCTCTGTTTATATATATATCCTTCAATTGATTTCCAACTGTTTATGTTTATGTATATCCTTCCGTTGATTTCCAAGCGGAGATGACCCCAAGAAATTGGTGTCCTGGTTGTGTTGTTTTGTGCTCTGAACGTGCTTAGTCACAGAGCTTGCCAGTGACATGAGCTCTGATGTATATGAGGCCATGGTGATCTCTATCTCATGGAAGCCATAGTGAAGGTTGGGATTTCTCCATGGTGATCTCTATCTCATGGAAGCCATAGTCAAAGTTGGGATTTGGGCCTCTGTTGAGAATCAAAGCCACATGCACGTAACCATTGTAGTTGATGACTTTCCAGAAGTGGGTGAGGATGAGAGGAATAATAGAGAAAACATTGTGAGAATGAGCACTCACCATGGTAGTCAATCACCTTCCTTGTAGTCGATGACCTTCCAGAAGTGAGTCGATGACCTTCCAGAAGTGGGTAAGGATGAGGAGAATAATAGAGAAAACATTGTGAGGATGAATACGCTGATGAATGCAAAGGTTAGTTGGAGATCGTCCATGGAGACTCCGATGGGCACCCCCTATAAATTTCCATTGGGCAGAGCCATGTCTCTACTAACATCGATGATGGGATTGTCGATCATGAAGTTGAACTCTCAGTGGATCATGTGTTGAGCACATCTAATGACTTCGATCCGGGGACTGAGACACCACGAAGAAGTTCTCAGAGCATAGTGCGGACTGAACCACCACGGAGAGGTTCTCAGAGCACAGTGGTCCTGATTTGGTTTCTACAGGGGATTCATCTCATTCATTTTAACCAGTATGTGCTATTGTCTAGAACGCACCCCATTACTGTGGCTGCTTCCATTTGAGAGCGATGGTGCTTGAGTCTCTGTGTCAATGGGTTTGTGAACTCGTATATCTAACATGATTGGATATGGCTTCATTCATTACTAACTATATTGTTGCACTTCAAAATCCTTGGTTGCAAACACAGTAGAGCAGTGTCTCTCTGTGACAGGTTTATGTGTCTCTCTGTGACAGGTTTATTTGTTCCTCTGAGCGTTATAAAGGCGTAAAACTTCTATAGTCGTGCCCAGTGATGTCTGTTTGTTTGATTGGCTTGCTAAATCTATTAAGCCACAAAGAAGGAAGCGGTGAAGGAGGTGGTTGGGAAATTCGATAAGAAGGTGGCTAGGAAATTTGATTTGATCACGGAAAATTTGATCATATCAGATTGGACCCAAAACGAAGATCTTATCAAATAAGATCGGACCCCAGAGGAAGACAACTGGTGGTGGTTTTGGACTAACAGAGGTCTGGCGTTAAAGGGAGGACACACATGGTGGGCAGATTGGAAACCATGCAGGAATATTGTTTTGGATGAATGGTTTTCCCAGCAGATCCGCATTACCCAGGGCCATACCCAGGGCCATACTGACTCCCGTGACTACTATGGTGTTGGCAAGGAATCTTGATTCAAAATCATTAAGTATAAAACATTTGACGCTAAAAAATGTTCTACTTTCTAGAAGTCTGTTTATGCAGAGCAATGTAACCCTAAATTGAAATGGCTTCACTTCATAATTCTAAGTTATGATTTTCCAACGGAATCTAATGTAGAGCCGTTTTATTTTATCAGCAAGTGCTAAAGAGGACTTATCGACGGAAATTTCACCGAAATAACCTTCCAGGAGACTCAACCGATAATTTAAATAAAAAAAGATTCACCACAAGAACCTCAGCCGAGACTTGAACCGACAACTTACTGAAGAAAAATTCACAACAAAAACATCCGCCGAGATTCGAACCAACGATTTAATGAAGGAAAATTAGCCTCAGAATCTCTGCTGAGTTTAGAGTTTAGAGTTGATAACGCAAAGAGCTCACATGCCGTAAAAATAATTAAATTTTGAAACTTTGAAATGGATTGAAATGCTATAGCCACGGGTCTGACGATACTGAGTACAAATCATACCCATAAGCGTACACTTATTGAAAACTTTTTAATTAATTTTAGTTTTTTTAATGAGAGGATTATTTTATAATCTTTGCCTATGTGATTTTTTTGTTAGTTAGTCCTTAAAATACCTCATTAATATGGATTAGTATCTATATCTGAATTAATTATTAACCAGCTTGTTTGTCACTTATAAATTAAAATAAGACTGACCAAATCCATCTAAAGTAAGACTGACCAAATCCATCCAAAGAATTAGTTGATCCAAAGAATTAGTTGTTGAAAAAATTGTAACACCATTTTATGACTTAATCCACATTCATCAACCACAAATTAAATAACTAAATTAGTTATTTGAAATTATGATACAAGGTAATATGTTTTTGACTTAGAGAAGAACAACAAAAGAGCAAATGGTAGATGGACCTAACTAAAGAACAAATAGTAGCTGGATCTAACATGTGAGAGCAAACTACAATTCCAGCTTGAAAGATTTTTTTTTTTCATTTCAAAGTTAAAGGGGAAGAACCAAATCACATATCATCCACATTTGATTACTATTTCCATAGCTTTTGCCCTCTTTTTAATATAAGTTTTGTACATAAGCTTTTACATTTTATTAAAGAACATATGAGCGTGACATTATCAAAATGGTATCTATCATCCTAATTAAAAAATGAAAAATTTAGTATTTTTATTTTAAAAGTTGATTAAAAATATTATTTATATTAATTTTAGAATTTTTTTTAATGTTTTTTAAATTTAATTTGAAGATTAGTTCAAGTAGTTATAGCCCATAAGTGAGATTACTTTTTAAAGTAGGGGAAGGTTGTTATATACCAAATACTAGATTTGCAAATATACTTTAAAATAATAAGAATAAACATCAAAGCATTCAACCACAATATTCAATATAAGAATTAGAAAACCCTTGAGATAGGGTAACACCATATATTAATCCTTACGAAAGGATAAAACTCCTCAAACAATACTTACTTGTACATAAACAATATTCTTCACCATGACAATTACATTGCTTACATTTCCTTTTATAACATTCTCTATCTCCTAGGAACATTCTAGAGTAGGTATCTTCTAAAAAGCACATTTATTATTTCTAACTAACCATTTATTATATGTAACTACCATAGTGTGCCTTATTTAATACCATTGTGGACCTAGTCCACCTTACATTGAATGGCCTCCAGTAATAATACATAATCCCATTCCTATTGGGTACCTCCCGTATTACCTCCCTAGGTATAGTACATTCCACCCCCTTAAGCATGTTTCGTCCCCAAAACATTAGAAGATACCATACGATATGACCAACTCAGGATTGTAGTCAACTTGGACCAAGTACGACCATCCATTCGTTCTAATGGAAGATGAACATGATGTCCAACAACCGCCTTGCCACTTTGTTCTAAATCGTGCCGGTGTTGCCACATGATTGGTTCTCTAGCTTGATGTCTTTTTGTAGTGTTGGTAGGCCTCCATGCACCTCTTGATTTGTTTCCTTGTTGGTTTCTCGTTGGCACATAAGTGTGTTGATGCTCACTCCCTTGTATAACTTTTGTTTCTCAATATGATGTGGATGGTGATATACAACAACTATAGGAATTGGTTCCTTTTTCTTCAAATATGCAACCCCTTGTGCCTTGGAATCAATAACCTCCTTAGCTTCTTTACTATTTTCTACTTGTGGCTTTGCTTCATCCACTTTTGTAGACTCGACCTCTGACTCCACTTCGGATTCTACAATAACTTATGTGTTAATCGTCAAGGGGCCTTCTAACTTACTAAGAGACACATCATGCAATGTGATTTTCTTTTTCTTGTACCACAACTTCAAAAAATTATTTTGCACATTAATTTAACTATACCAACTGATTCTATTCAAGGATATCCCAAAACAATATCCATATTAACCATATCTATAGCATGAAAATCATAATGCAACACATATTTGTCCACGATGATCTTCAAATCTTTAAAAATTTGAACATTCCCCCCCTCAACCTATGTGTTGTGAATATTCTTTGTAGGAATTGCAATCTATTAACAATTGAATATTGATAAAAAAAAATTGGCAACCAGGGTTAATAGAAATAATGGAATTTTCTTTATGAATAAAACCATGAACCCATAATATAGATTTGCCAACTGAAAATAAACCCTTGGTGCATTCTTTATCCTTACTCTTGGAACGAGACCACTTGTCTAAAAATGTTTTTTCATATTCTTTATCTGAAAGTGCAAAAATATATTTAGAGTGAAGTCCATACCACCATATACAAACATCCTTTAAATTTAGCCATACCCAAAATCGCCATTGGTGTCTCGATAATGACTTCACACTTTTTGAAATATTCTTCAATACTAGGACTATCATCTTTTCCAGTAAAAAAAATCTTTCTTTGGAGAAATCTTCAACAAAAATTAAGGTTTAAAAAATAGCTTATTGCATAAAATCGCGGTTTTTTCCGGAAAAACCCTGAAAAACTGTTGAATTTAAAATGCTCATAACTTTACTTCTCGGTCTCCGTTTCGATTGATTTGTTTTTTTAAATCAGGAAATTTTCTGAGAGGAATCCAAATATCGATTACTTTCTAAAAATTTCGAGTAAAAAGTTTTAGACCTGAGCTTGAAGTGCACTACCCCATTTTTTTCTTAAAAATTTCTGCAAAAATAACCAAAAAAATATTCCCTTCTTTGCTCCAGGAAAGAGCTCTGATACCACTATATTAATCCTTATGGAAGGGTAAAACTCCTCAAACAATACTTGCTTGCACATACACAATATTCTTCACCATGTAAATTACATTGCTTAAATTTCATTTTATAGCATTATCTATCTCCTGAGAACATTCTAGAGTAGGTATCTTCTAGAAGGCCCATTTATTATTTCTAACCACCTATTTATTATATGTAACTACCATAGTGAGCCTTATTTAATACCATGGTGGACCTAGTCCACCTTACATTGGATGACCTTCACTAATAATACATAACCCCATTCCTATTGGGTACCTCCCATGCTACCTCCCTAGGTATAATACAAAGGTACAAGTTCAACTCTTTTTATTCCTTTGGGGTTGAGCTCCATAATAATAATAAAAAAAACAATTTATTTTGATTACCACCAAGTTAATGGTTTACCTTAATTACCATTCATTGGAGGAAATGAAGTCTCTAAAAAAATTCCTCTGAAAGAGATGAATTCTCCAACAAAATTCCTGTATAGTTCTATGGAAAAAGAATTAGGGAAAATTTAATTAAGTATTCCCAAACCTTTCCTTTTATGAGGGCGAAGGTGGTGGAGAGGGAAAATATTAGGGAAAACTTAAGGTATGTGTGTATAATTTGATTATGACTTTTTTTTCATGATTACAATTCTATTGTTATGGTAGTGGGAGATAATATATATAATCATCTTACTTTAATTTATCAAGAAATTTTCTTGTTTAGTAAAAGAAAGTATGGAAAAAACTAGTTTGGAGAGTTCAAACACTAAGTAAAGTATAAATAAACTATTTGTAATTATAGGAAGGTTAGACCAAGGGTGGTAGGTGTGAATGTGAGTCTTTATGATCTCAGAGGAAATAAGATCACTCATTATGCTTAGGGGATAGGAAAGTTCTCAAATAACCTGGCAGAGGCTTACTCCCTATGGTATGGTATATCCCTTACTCCCTATGGTATGGTATATCCATTAGGAAAACATTATATCCCTTATTATTTTTGGTGACTCAATGCTGATCACCATGGCAATGATAGCTCATTCAAATCCAGTGGGGAAAAAACTCAAAATCTTTCTCTCCATAATCAAACATGAACTCTCTTTGTTTGACAAAGTTTCCTTCTTGCATATCAAACGAGATTTGAACTTAGAGGATGATCATTGGGCCAAGTTTGTCGTTGATTTGAGACTTGGAATATTGTCAAAATATGGGGAAATTAGCTTTAGTTCAATCCCCTAGATTATTAAACAAGTGGTTATTAATGGAATGTATCCTCATTATAAATCAATTAATGAATATGAGTAAGCCATGCTTTGGGAAGTACGATGGTCAGAGCTCTGTTCCCCCAATTCAATTGCATTTGAAGGTTACATTAGTGGCAATTCAATGCCCTTTTAAGTTTGGATTTTAGAAATGTGGAATTATGTATGTTTGGGGTTTTCTGTAGGGATATTCAGTAGGCCTTGTGGCTCTTGGTTTGTGGGGTCTCGTCGATGGTTTTAGTGGTGGTTTTGATGACGGTCTTTGCATTGACGCCTTGACAAGATCATAAGTATTTGTTCTTATTTTAGAAATGTTTATAATCTTCTTTACAATAGTCAAGACAAATATATACTTTTTATCTTCTAGATTAGGGTTGATCACCTCCTTATAATACCTTAATTTCATTTCCCCCTCTAACTCTTTATCACATTACAATTTTTCCTTAAATTTTTTGTAACAATATTTTAAATATTATCCTTATTATGTAATATTATCTCTTACTTTATTCCCCAATGGTTTAGCCAATACTAGGAATATTTATACCATCCTTGCTTGAGTTGAAGGTGGTTTTGGCTAGAGTTTAAAGAAATTTTAGGAAGCCTCTTGTCTTCCATGTTGTTTAAATTATTCTTATACATTAGGTACCTTGCGATAGTGATATTCTCAATGGGGGGAAGGCTCACTTTTATGAGGAGGATATGATAGGGTGTATTTCCTTTAATTTTGAGATTGTAGGTTATAAAGTTCTTTTGGATCTACTCTATATTTCTCCACGACTCTCTAGACATAATGCCTCCCCAAACCTCAAATCCATATAAAACAACCAGAGTAACAAGAATCTCAAAGAGGAGTTTTTTTTTTATCCCATATCCAAAGATTCGTTCATTTACAATTGTTTTCAAGCCCATAATAAGCTTTCCATCTTCCATTTATCCTTTTCTCAATGGTTTAATTTCAGTTGAGATTTTTATTAATATCTATTTAGATATATTTGTACGAAGACACTTCCTCCAAGTTCTTGTTGTCATATACAAAAGTATCGTAGGTGAGATTTTTGTATTTAATTATCATTATTTTCGTTTTTTCCATATTAACAATCATACCCATATTGGAGAAGAAATCCTAGAGGATTGTTAGTTTCTTGTCAAGATCATAGGGACTCCTCACCATAAGAACAATATCATCAACGTAAAGAAGAATACTGTGCCAATGAGAGTTGGGCCAACACATCTTGCTTTTTCCAAACAAACTTCTAACTTGTCAATGTATATGGAAAAAATTCTAGGGACAAGGGAAAACCTTGTTTGACTCTGATATTGCAGTTATTTCTTATGACCATCCCTGAGTATTCCTAAACTTAGCAATAATAATCTCATGCAACCTTGTCGCAACAACCCTCAACTTGAAAGGAACTTTTATCTCTTCCAACCTATTCCAAAGGTTTGTCATTGATACTGCGTCAAAAGATTTTCTAGAACATCAGTTAGTTGCAGAGCACTGGATCCCAAATTAGTGTCAACTGCATAAATAGGATGGTTTGTGGGATTAATTTCATCACTAATAATGTAAGCTAGTTGTTATTCTCTTTACAACCTTCTGTGCTCACCTCCAAACACAAGAATAATGTCATATGAGCGATCCATCTGCAATGTTCCCCCCAATATTTTAATCCAAGACCTTGGAAATAACATCCAAAACATAGAGGGAACATCAACCACTACAATATCCATGACCACACTCTTCATGGGTAGTTGAAACATGGTAACAACCAGGTCTTTAATCACTCCAAGGAATTTCACCTTATTGGAGTCAAAAGAATATAGATCATGATATGTTTTGGTAATTTCAAGACTCAACTCATCCATGACAGTTTTAGGCATTAAGTTATGAGATGCACCTGATTCCATCAAGCAATTATGAAGAATTTTATCATGAATATGCAATGAGGTATAAAAGGGAGGAGAGGATTCATCCCTATATTCTACCAAAGGCCCCAATATGAATGTCGGTTTTTCATCTTATAAATTCACTGAGTCTGTTGAGTGGGAAGTAGGCTCAGGCTGTAGCATTTTGGAAATGTACCTCTTAAATTCTTCATTTTTTATCAACTCTAAAAATGGGACTGGAATTTTAATCTTTTGTATTTCATTTTCAAAACTGAAAGAAGAAGGAGATTTCAGGATCTCTTTAATTTTTGGAACGGGGGCCTTAATCACAGGTTGGTTATTTTGTTCCTCATTTTCTTTGTTGGTTGTAGTCATTGCTTTAGCATAATTTTCTGATTTCTTAGGCTGATTGGATGTACTGGGCTTTCCTTCCTTCTGTTTTGACCTCAAGTTGTATTTGTTTTGATTTTCTTTTGTTTTCTCTCCTTTACTCAATTCATTTAGCTGACTATTCATAAAGGACTTTTCATAAGAAGTCCAAGTTAAATGAGGGGAGGTAGAGGTGTCACCTAGACAATGAATTTCTTGATATGTTCCTTCATTTTCTCCTTGTTCATCATCAACCATGTTATTTTGAAGAGGAGTCTGAACCTTTTTCTCATCTCTATGTTGATGTTTGGACAACATCGAGAATACATTCTCTTAGAATAATAATTAATAATATAATTATTGATTATTAAATATCACATATAATAAGTAAATGATAATAATAAATAGTTATTGATTATTTAAGGGATGCATCCTTTCATGGATGGTCACCATATGTTCCCTATATATGGAACACTCATCATTGTAATAATATATCTATCATATCTCATATATATAAAGAAAAACAACAAAACCAACATGGTATCGGAGCAGGACTGGGGTAACTCCCTCACAGGAGGGCCCATGACCCTGAAAGAAAGTTGCTTCTTGTTTTAGCTGTGTGAATTCTTCGGGCTTGAATTCTCTTCTTCAAATTGGGTCCCTGACCCCCCTGTCATAGTACGACATAGTTAAAAATGGACTGGATATTGTATCCATCTCAATTGGAGTTCGATATAGAAATCATACCGATTTTGTGAAGGATGCAACAACCATAGGATCATTTCATGCTACTCAGAAAAAAATTTCTTGTTGTATCCTCTACGAGAAACGAGGGACCTGATTCTCAAATAGTCGTCAATGTTGTGCCATGGATATTTACGGCTAGAGCGACCTCAATCAATTGAGAATTCCTATCAAACGTTGTGTTGGGCAATGGGGAAGGGAATATGTTGGTTGTGGAGCCTGATTATCTTCCTGTTTAAAAGTATTTTACTTTCAGCCGTGTTTATACCCCATGAAGTATTTACACCCCATAAGTATGTACACTCTTCCACGCAGGGGAGTGCAGAGGGGGGGTACCCCCTCTGCGAGGTTCGGGGGGGCTATCCCCCTGGCTGGGGGGTCTGGGGGCAAGTGGGCCCCCAGCTTGGGTTCTGGGGCGAAGCCCCTGAAGCAAAAATTGCCTTGTAAAAGTAGATTGTAATTTCATTGTAAATCTGGACCATTCATTATAAGGTCACAGATCTAACGATAGAGATTATGTTAGGGTTTTTTTGCCCTAGAAGGAAACCCTCTTTTATGAGAGAAACGTATTGCAACTATGTATGTTGGCGAGTATTGTATTCTGAGTGAGGAGACTCTGAGAGAAAGAAGAGGAAGTTATAGTGGGTTTTGCTGTAGGTTGTATCCCTTCATTTTGCTAGATAATAATAAAGAAAGGACCTGACAATTTCTCTGTGGACGTAGCCCACACTCGGTGAACCACGTAAATCCGTGTCTCTCTTGTATTGTGTATCTTCTGTGTTTTGTTTCCACATTTGTTTTATTTTATTGCTCCGCGATCCTATTTTTCTAACAACTGGTATCAGAGAGTAAGGTAACTCGCAGGAAAAGAGGGTTCCTGGTTCGAGTGGGAGCAATGTCGGAAGATGGAAAGTTTAGGGTTGAGAAATTTAACGGACAAAAATACTAGTTATGGAAGATGCAGATGGAAGATTATTTATATCAGAAGGATCTATTCCTACCATTGAGCGGAGTAGCAAAGAAGCCGGTGGCCATGAAGGATGAAGAATGGGAGATTCTTGACAGAAAGGCTCTAGGAACGATACGACTGAGCCTGGCAGCAATGGTGGCTTTCAATATCTCGAAAGAAAAGACAACGAAGGGTTTGATGGACACGTTGGCCAAATTGTATGAAAAACCCTCGACGTCCAATAAGGTATTTCTAATGAAGAGATTATTTAATATGGAGATGTCAGAAGGTGGGTCTGTTGCAGATCATTTAAATGAATTTAATACGGTTACTAATCAACTAAGTTCTGTAAAAGTGGACTTTGATGATGAGGTTAGGGCTCTTCTAATCTTGTTCTCATTGCCTGAAAGCTAGAATGGCTTGGTCATGGCTGTAAGTAACTCTGTCTCTGGTTCAAATACTTTAAAATTTGATGATGTTGTTGGTGTTATCCTTAGTGAGGAAATGTGACGAAAAAGCACAGGTGAGACATCAGGTAATGCATTGAACATGGAGAACAGGGGAAGACAAAAGGATAGAGGAAAGG
>ML784449.1:278510-296412 GCA_009831015.1 Picea engelmannii
ACTGAGTTCTTGCTCAGTTTCAGTTGGTCTTCAAGAATGAATATGAAGATGAGAAATTTACCAAGCCCAAGAAGGTTCAAAGTCCATCATATACAACAATGGTGGAGTTGTTGATATCAGTCTCCAAGTGGGAGATTGTTGGTTGTGGAGCCTGATTATCTTCCTGATTTAGAGGTCTTTTACTTTCAGCCGTGTTTATACCCCATGAAGTATTTACACCCCAGAAGTATGTACACTCTTCCACGCGGGGGAGTGCAGAGGGGGGGTACCTCCTCTGCGAGGTTCCGAAGGGCTATCCCCCCGGCTGGGGGGTTTGGGGGCAAGCGGGCCCCCAGTGGGGGTTCAGGGGCGAAGCCCCCGAAGCAAAAATTGCCTTGTAAAAGTAGATTGTAATTTCATTGTAAATCTGGACCGTTCATTATAAGGTCGTAGATCTAACGATAGAGATTATGTTAGGGTTTTTTTTCCCTAGAAGACAACCCTCTTTTATGAGGGAAATGTATTGTGGCTATGTATGTTGGCGAGTATTGTATTCTGAGTGAGGAGACTGTGAGAGAAAGAGGAAGTTACAACGGGTTTTGCTGTAGGTTGTATCCCTTCATTTTGCTGGATAATAATAAATAAAGGACCTGGCAATTTCTCTGGTGGACGTAGCCCACACTGGGTGAACCACGTAAATCTGTGTCTCTCTTGTATTGTGTATCTTCTGTGTTTTGTTTCCGCATTTGTTTTATTTTATTGCTCCGTGGTCCTATTTTTTTAACAGAATCACCATGTCAAATCTCAACCACTCAGTCGTGCACCCGCTTGTGTACACTGGAATCATTCCTGACAAGTCTATTTATCTAGTAACCGCAAAAAATTGTCTTCTAGATTCCTTAGACACAAGCAAAGAGAAATGAAACGTTGTAGTTTGTATAGAGAATATCACAATTGCATCGAGGCATATCATGAAAATAACAGTCCAGGACGGGGGAGGCGTAGGCATGGTCATTGTGGACAATATACAGATATTTGAAGAATTTGATTATGCTACCTTTCCAACGACTGCAGTAAGTAAAACATCTGCAACAAAGATATTTTCTTACATAAAATAAACCAGAGGTGATCACAAATTACAATCCCGCTCCTGCTATTGCATATTTTTTGTCAAGAGGACCTGGAGGGTTGACCCAAAACATTCTCAAGCCAAAAATTAGTGCGTTAGGTGTGAATAATACTTGCAGCTTAGCCTTGCCTATGCCATGTGAGGTGGATAGGTGTGAATGAGGCTATGGTCATAGTCTTTCCTACTCCATGCGAGGTGGCTAGTTGTGAATAAGACTACTGGGAGAGGAGAAACATCAAAACATGGTCATGGAGACTATGGAAGTGATTGTGTACTACTGGACAACATGCTAGTAGCTATGTGATACTAGTGGATTGCTACGTAGTCGTGAGACTATGACAGTAGTTGTGTACTACTATGACATGGAAACAATTGTGTACTATTGGATGACATTGTAGTAAATGTGTGCTACTGGTTGTTTACAACATAGTCATAAATAATGTGGTGGATGATTTGAGCTATCGATGGCATCGTAGTAGAAGTATGATACTAGTTTATTGCAGAGTAATCAGTGGATTAATACATGAAGGAACCAAGACATTGATTTCACGAGGAAACCTTGATATGTCTTGGGGGACATTGGTTCCATGAGGGAACCTTGATGTGTCTTAGAGATGTTTAAGGTAGGGATCAAGAGGGAGTACACCATTCCTCACAACCCTCAATAGAATGGGGCCACAGAGAGGAAGAACATATCTTTTGTTGAGACAGTCAAGGCGACGATTCATGATCAATATTTACCTATGTTTTTGTGGGCAGAGGAATCCATGACTGTAGTGTATGTTCATAATAGAAGTCCTTGAGTAACATGACTCCCGAGGAGGCCTTCACCGGAGTGAATCATGAGGTTGGACACTTAAGTATATTTGGGTGTTCAATATACATTCATGTACCCAAGGATAAAAGGACCAAGTTAGACCCTTCGAGTAGAAAGGGTACATTTGTGGGGTACAATGAGTCTTGAAAGTAATATCAGATCTACATCCCTGGTCAGAGACAGATTGAGTGAGAGACAGGAAGATATGGTACCTTCCGAGAGAGAAATATACCTAAGAGATATTTGTTCTATGCTGCAACTATGAGCCACATCATTGATTCTAAACCTTCCTGTTATGAGGAGGTAACTAATCATCCAATATGGAGAGATGCCATGATGGAGGAGTATCAATCCATCATGAAGAATGATGTGTGGGATATTATTCTGAGACTTGAGGGGAAGTTTTCAATGACTTCCAAATGGATCTACAAGATCAAACACATAGTTGACGGGAGCATTGAGAGGCACAAAATGAGATTTGTTTCTAGAGGATTCTCTCAGGTGGAGGGAATAGACTATGAGGAGACATTTTATTCTGTTTCTCAATACACTTCTATCTGGATGATTGTTTCCCCTGCAACATCCATGGGTTGGAGAGAACATCAGATGGATGTAAAGACAACCTTTCTCAATGGAGAGATTGAGGAAGAAATATACATCGAGCAACCATATGGTTTCGTGATACATGAGAAGAAGTCTCATGTGTGCAGGTTGAAGAAGGCTTTATATGGACTCAAGAAACCACCTTGAGCTTGGTATGCGAGGATTGATGAACACCTGATGATTTTTTGGATTCAACAAAAGTGTTATCGATCCCAGCCTGTACTACAATACTGTTAATGGTGAGTCCCTGATTTTGGTCCTCTATGTTGATGATTTATTCCTCACCAATACAGAGAGCCTTATTGTTGAATACATGTATGCGTTGACCTCTAAGTTTGAGATGAAGGACCTTGGTATGATGCAATAATTATTGGGACTAGAGGTGTGGCAGAGAACTGATGAGATCTTCCTGAGTCAAGGGAAGTACACAATTGAGATATTGAAGAAGTTTGGGATGATGAACTTGAAGCCCATGGATACACCAATGGTGACGAATCCAAAAAAAATAAGTGTGTATTCTTCCGATTCTGACGAAATTGATCCGACTCTGTACAAACAATAGATTAGATAATTGATGTATCTGGTTAACACCAGATCAAATATTTGCTATGCAATGAGTGCACTTAGCCAGTTTATGAGTCATCTGAGATAGACACACTGGATTGCTGTGAAGCATGTGTTGAGATACTTGCAAGGCACAATTGGACATGGTCTGATATATACTTCCAGTATTGATATGATTTGGCAGGAATATATTGACTCTGACTGGGTAGGGAGAACAATGGACAAAAAAGAGCATCTTCAAGTGTTGCTTCACTTTGGGATATTCCATGGTTTCCTGGTGCAACAGGAAACAAACTTATGTGGCTTTAAGAACAGTAGAAGCATAGTACATTGCATTAAGTATGTCAGTGATTCAGGTGGATATTGGTGTCCACCCACCTATTCCAACTGGCTCCTCGTGTCTGTTTTTGTTCAACACGTTCTTCAATACTGCTTTGTAATTGTGGTTTCTACACTTCTGGGGCTATATGAATCCCCACACATCCTCCAGGTGGATACGGGTCACCTATCGCCTAATCCAACTGGCTTATTTTGTATTTTTTCATGTCAACACATCTTGTTGTGCTTCCGGGGTTGTTTTGGGGCCCTAAACGTTGTTTTTTTGTCTTGCCACAATCAAACTGTAGACATAGTCAAAGTTTGATGGTTGAAAGTGTATCTCTCTGAAATACCTTTCCAACGGGCTATCATGCGCCTAAATCGGAGGTCGTATGCAAAAGTTACGACCCTAGGAAGTTGAGGTACCAAATTACATTAATTTACCTATAGGGCCCACAGAACTTTTGGCGTTTCACCTTCTAGGGTTAGGTTTTTGGATGTCTAGGGTTTTGGAATTCATGAGTAATATCTAAAAGGCCCATGGAGCCTCATTGTAATCTATTATTCTCAGAAAAATGCATGTAGCAACCACATATCTTCTTAGAGATAGCTACCACCATTCGAGTAAGTTTTCAGTTCTGCAGTTTTACTATTTCAGCCTATTTCATTATTTAATAGAAGATATTGTTCACTAGATATTTGTGTTATTCTCCATATCTCTATGTTTATTGTATTCAGTCTGTTAATTAGTTTGTTCCACTCCTAAATCTAGATCATTGGTATCAAAGCAGTCTGCTCTTCATTTATTTTTCTTCATGCATGTCCTCGACAAGATCTGGGTACAAGAAGTTGGGACTCGAACCAATCGAGCCATTACTATATCGATCATGCCGAGCTCGACAACAACCCATGGGGGACGAAAATAAAGATGATGGAGCAGGATATCCTATTAAATTTTTTCTCAAGGAAGCCCTCACATGACAAAGGAATGGAATGATGGACAACTTCATGCATATACTTTGACGACTACCCACAAGAGAAGCATCTTCATCAAGCAGCCATGCAACTCCCTTCAAGGTACAAGTAAATTTTGATATTCCATTATTTGAAGGACTGATAGATGCAGATGTTGTAGGTAAATGGTTGAATCTGCTTGAAGGATATCTTTCGGTCCACAACATTTCCGATAGGCAAAAGATCACTTTTGCACTCCTCAAGGTCGTTCCCCATGTTAAATATTGGTGGGATACTTACTCTAAGAAAAGGGCCATGGAGGAATCTACAATGTTTGTGGTGGACCCTACATGGGATTCCTTCTGGGCACCATTAAAGAACAATACTATCTTGTTGGAAGCTACAAGGACCAATACACCAGATGGACAACCCTATGACAAGAAAGGGACAAGACAATACCATATTTTACCAATTATTTCCATACCCTACGCACCAAATTGAGTATCAAAGACTCTAAGCATAATATGGTGCTCAAATACCACGACTGTTTTCATATATGAATTCAAATAGAAATGGATTTTCTGGACATCGCCTCTTTGGGCACGACTTATAGATACGTTGTCAAGATCGAGCATAAATTTAAGCAGAAACATCGAGAGTTTGGATCTGCAAACCCCTCATAGTTGAAGCAGGAAAAAGGAATCCCCAACCCACACAACAAGGGACCAAGTCGATATGGCTTCCCTCAGGACAACCAGTCCAATCCGCAAAAAAAGAAGGGAAATGTGAAGATGAAGAAGGACACGTGAAAATGGTGTGAGTACCATAAAATTTCTTGGTACAACACTGAAGAATGCCACTCCAAGTATTTCTTCGTGGCCGTGTTAAGGATGAAGCTATTATTGAGTTTCTTTTCATTTCACTAGATAACAATAGCATAGATAGGATCATTGAGAAATACACAATCACAAGAGACACACCACTTATCCTGGGAAGCCCTCATTGGGGAGAAAACCCAACAAAAACTTCCTTAATATAGATAGCCAATATAATGCCAAGAGACAACTCAGACAAATACATAAATTCCTCTCCCAAGAATGCACTTCTCTCTCTCTCTTCTTTCTTCTCCAACTGCAGCTCCAAACTTGTGTTGTGATGAACAAGTGAGTGTGTCCAAATGAGACACTAACCTCTTTATTTATACAATCTGGCAGGTGACTTTTCACTGGTAGGGCCGACTTCTCAATCTGGGTGGTTATAACTACCTTTAATTAATTTGGGGGCTGACTTCTCATTTTGCCTATTACAATTAAGGTTTTACCAATCCGCAAAAAGGGGATTTGGTTATTTACAATACCCGACATGATCAATCCGCAAAAGGGGATTGATTTAATGAATAATATATCAATAATAATTAGAATACTCTTTGTAGTTACATTATTTCAACACTCCCCCTTAACAAGAAGGGTATTCTACAACAACATCAAGTGAGAGAGAGGACACCATCATCAACAACATCTTGGAACACTGACTGGTATATCTATAAATCATCAGAATTTTTTCTCATCAACAACATCATCATTCACAATGGAATGAAATCATCATCTGCATCAATATGGATTAGTATAAAAATAATACATCATCATCACAACACGAGGCTGGCCACATCATCACAACACAAGGCTGGTACATCATCACAGCACGAGGTTGGCACATCATCACATCACGAGGTTGGCACACTATACTACAATTAAGTTGGAATCACAACACAACAATTAAGTTGGAATCACAACACAACAATTAAGCTGGAATCTCAACACAACAATTAAGCTGGAATCACAACACAACAATTAAGCTGGAATCTCAACACAACAATTAAGCTGGAAGCACAACACTAGGCTGGCATCACCAAACAACAATTAAGATGGAATATCAACACAACAATTACGCTAGAAGCACAACACTAGGCTGGCATCACCACACAACAATTAAGCTGGAATCTCAACACAACAATTAATATGGAAACACGGTACTCGGCTGCCATCACCACACAATAATTAAGCTGGAAGCACAACACTAGTCCCCCTATTGTGGGAGGTCCTTTCGGACTATACCAAGTTTATCTCGAAAGTTCTCAAACTTTACACGAGATAGATGCTTGGTCAACACATCAACAACCTGTTCATTCATGCTAACATATTGGAGCTTTATGGCTCCTCTCTACACCATGTCATAGAAGTAATGGTATCGCATCTCTGTGTGTTTCGACTTGTCATGAAATACATGATTATCTGTCATCTTTATGCAGCTCTGGTTATCACATAGGATCATGGTTTCTTCCATTTCTAGGTCGAATAAACCAGTCAACAACTTACGAAGCCATATGGCTTCACAACTGACAGAACACGCAACGATGTATTATGCTTCTGCTGTACTAAGAGAAATGCTTGATTTCTTCCTACTCTACCATGAGATCATGGTTGATCCCAAACTGAAACAACATCCTAAAGTGCTCTTCCTGTCAGAGACACTTCCAGGCCAATCTGAATCAGTGTACCCACTCAGTGTGAAATTATGATCTCCATCATAGTTGAGACCATAATCTAATGTACCCTTAAGGTACCTCATCACATGTTTTGCAACAACTAGGTGAACATGTCTGGTTTCTACCAGAAACTGACTCAAAGTGTTCGTGACAAAACATATATCTGGTATGGTGTTCATCAGATACATCAACGATCCAATGATATGTCTATACAACGTAACATCAATCAATTCTAACGAAGTGTCGACCATAAGCTTCAGCTTCGTTTCCATGGGCGTATTCATGGACTTGCACTCCAACATATCAAATATCTTCAGGATTTCAACTAAATACTTCCCTTGGTTAAGGAAGATTCTCTCTAGGCTCTGAAATACCTCAAGACCTAAGAAATAATACATTAGGCCAAGGTCTTTCATCTCAAATTTTGAGGCGAGCTTCTTCTTACATTCGGTGATGAGATTTTCTTATCCAATTAAGAATAAGTCATCCACATAAAACATCAATATCACTGACTCGTCATTCATAACCTTGAAGTAGAGGTTAGAATCATATTTCCCCTCGGTAAATCCCAAGCTCATCAGAAAACTGTCTATCCTTCCATACCAAGCTCTAGGAGCTTGCTTCAACCTGTACATAGCCTTCTTCAACTTGCAGACATGAGTCTTCTTGTCTTCAACTTCAAATCCTTGAGGTTTTTCTATATACACTTCTTCTTTGATGACACCATTTAGAAAGGTTTCCTTTACGTCCATCTAGTGTAACTTCCACTTCATCTTAGCTGCAAGGGCTATGATTGTTCTGATCAAAGTGTATCTGGCTACAAGAGAGAATGTCTCTTCATAGTCAATGCCTTCCTTTTGAGAAAAACCACGAGCAAAAAACCTTGATTTATACTTCTCAATACTTCCAACAACAACATGTTTTATTTTGAAAATCCATTTGGAAGATACCACATCCTTGCTCTTCAGTCTGGGAACTATTTCCCATACATCATTATTTATTATGGATTGGTATTCTTCTATCATGGAATCTGCCCATTCTTTCTTTTGAATGGATTCTTCAAGGTAGGTAGGCTCCTTCTCTACGAGATCACACATCAAAGCCATATAATTGGAGAATGGCTTAGGTCTCTTCACCTGTCTCGTGGTTCCTTCGAGAACACCATACTTTTCTCTTATGGGAGATTGTCATCTAAGGAGGTTTTTGAAATTCTACTATGTCATGATATTATAGAATTTCCTCATCAGGGGAAGCTATGACTTCCCTAACTGGTTTTGCAACTCTGGGAACCTTCCTCACTGATTCTACAACTCTGGGAGCTACATGTTCCTCTTCATATACTTCTTCAAGCTGACATCTTCTTGATTTCTTGAGTGTTGCATCTTCATCAAAGGTCACATCCCTGCTGATCTCAATGTGATGGTGACCTGGTATATAAACCTTGAAGGCCTTGGATACCTCACAGTATCCAACAAATATTCCCTTCTTTCCTGAAGGGTCCAACTTGTTTCTCTTCTCTTTCGAAATATGTACAAATACTAGGCAACCAAATAGTTTGAGATGGATTACTTCTGGCTTCTTTCCGGAAAACATCTCTTTATGGGTCTTGAACCCAAGTGCACTATGGGACAATCGGTTTTGTACACATACTATTGTTTTTGTTGCTTCTGCCCATAAGCACATTGGAATATCTTGAGCATGGATCATGGTCTTCATTGCTTCCATTATCATTATGTTCTTTCTTTCTACCACACCGTTTTGCTGAGGATTGTAAGGAGTGGTGAGCTCCCTCTTAATCCTGACATGTTTGTAGTAGTTTACAAAATATTTTGAGGTGTATTCTCATCCATTATATGACCTGAGTATCTTGATCTTTCTTTCAAGAAGATTCTGTATCAAGGCTTTGAATTCCTTTAATTTACTGAACACTTCATCTTTTGATTTCAACAAGTAAACCCAGGTTTTACGAGAATAATCATCAATAAAAGATAAATAGTATACATACCCACTGATGGAGGATGATGGCATTGGGCCACACACATCTGAGTGAATGAGTTCTAGTACTCCTTATGTTTTGTTAACTCTCTTTGGAAAGGGGTTCTTGATGTTCTTCCCTTGTGCACATCCATCACACACACCTTCATGGTCAACCTTGAGTTCTAGTAGACCTGTGACTGCCTTGCATACATACGATAATGACTTGTAGTTGATGTGTGCTAATATTCTATGCCAAAGTTCACATGGATTCTCAATGGCATGGGTCATGGCTTCTTCTGAGTGATCCCTTAGTTTATACAAGCCGCCTTCTTCTTTTCCAATGACGATTGCTTCTTTCATGGTTTCTCCTTTAGCTCACATAAGAACTTCTCCATCTATAAAGGCAATTATGAAGCCTTTCTTTTCTAAAGCTGATATGGAGAGTAGGTTCTTTGTCAAACTTGGTACATAGAGTACGTCCTTCATCTTCATTGGAGTCCCTGAATTAATCTTGTAGTTTGATTCTTCCACTCCCTTGATAGGGTATTGATAATCATCTCCAAGTGTAACTTTATGAGAAAAATTATTTTCCGAAAGGAAAGAGAGGACATCTCTTTGACCTGTCATGTGCTTGGAAGGACCACTATCAATGAGCCAAGTGTCCTCTCTAGGTGTTACCGATCCTGAGAGGGCCAAGATTAAGACATAGTCTTTAATTTGTTCTCTTAACATATTTGCAGGTGGCTCTTCATCTTGAACTGCATGGGCATGATGTCTCTTATTTTTCCTCTTGTATTCTTCTTGTCTAGCTAGACAATGTCTCGCAATATATCCCATCTTGTCACAATGGTAGCATTGGACAGATGAGTAATCTCTTTCCTTTCTTCTGGAATCTCTTTGGTTAAGATTATTTATGACTGAATTTGTTTTGGGGGTGAGAATATTTATGAGTTTCTTTCTGGAAGTAAGACTTCTTTCTTTCTCCTTTAGTGTGAGTAGCTAGGGCTTGATCTTCATCTCTTGAAAGTAAATCTTCCCAGTTAGCTACTCTTGATTCTTCTTGAATGCATTCTTCCCATAGACTGTCAAATAGTAGTTTATCCTTTCTTGCACAAATGGTTTGGATGAATGCATCCTAAGGTATTGAGAGACCATTAAGGGCCATCATTATATGTTCATCTTTGTCTATATCATCTTCGATCGCTTCTAGTTGTTCTTTGAATTGAGATATTCTGGAGAAATATTCTTGGATTAATTCTCCTCTCTGCATCCTTGTATTCTTGAGCTGAGTTCTTAGATTCATCTTTCAGTTTATGTTCTTTCCTTCATATAGTTTGGTTAGGGCATCAAACATTTCTTTCAGAGTCTTCTTTTATTACACTTGAGGAATCAAGTGATCTTTGATCGAATCCGCAATGATTATTTTGGCCGTAATTATGTCTTTGTGGTGTTTTTCTTTATCTGCAACATCGACGAGTTTTGGTACTTCTTATTTGACAAATCTTGCTAGGTCATTCTATTCAAGAATGAGACCAATCCTATACTTCTAGGAACAAAAGTTTTACACACCTTCCAGCTTGTCAACAGATTAGTGCTTTCATACATCTTTTACCTGGGGCTAGGAAAATGACCAAAAATGAAAATGCTCAAAATTAAATTCTGAACTTACAAGGAGGTGCGCTTGGCTGAGGTGAGTAGCCTGGTGTGGTTAGATTTTAGAAAATCAAACTTTTACGCCTCCAAACTTGATCTACGGATTTATGGACTGGTGCTTTTGGTTTTCTGGTACTTCTGGTACTTTGGTAATTCTAGTACTTTCGATACTCTAGTTTTCTGGTACTTATGGTACTTTGTGAAAACTAGGGTTTCACTTTATGGGAGATCTAGCCACTGAAAAGTTGCGTTGAGGATGCCAAAATATTCTTTGAGGAAGGGTGCACTTTTCTAGATGGTTTTGGGGCTGAAATACTTCTCCAACAAAAATTCATAATTTGCATGTACGACAACAATGACATTTTTCATTTTATCTTGTGAAAGATGCTCTCTTCTGCTTAGCTATGATACCATGTTAAGGTTTAATCTATTATTGAGTTTCTTTTCATTTCACTAGATAACAATAGCATAGATAGGATCACCAAGAAATACACAATCACAAGAGACACATCATTTATCCTGGGAAACCCTCATGGGGGAGAAAACCCAACAAAAATTTCCTTAATATAGATAGCTAATACAATGCCAAGAGATAACTCAAACAAATACATAAAGTCCTCTCCCAAGAATGTGCCTCTCTCTTTCTCTTCTTTCTTCTCCAACTGCAGCTCCTAACTTGTTCTCTGATGAACAAGTGAGTGTGTCCAAATGAGGCGCTAGCCTCTTTATTTATACAATCTAGCAGGTGACTTTTCACTGGCAGGGCCGAATTCTCAATCTCGGTGGTTATAACCACATTTAATTAATATGGGGGATGAATTCTAATTATACCTATTAAAATTAAGGTTTTACCAATCCACAAAAGGGGATTTGGTTATTTACAATACCTGACATGATCAATCCGCAAAATGGGATTGATCTAATGCATAATATATCAATAATAATTATAATACTCTTTGCAATTACATTATTTCAACAGGCTAAACTGAAGGCTTCTAAGTCAGAGGTCGATTCTGATTCCGAGTCAAATCCTGAAGGAGGGAAGTGAATTATTGATGTTGAACCCAATGTCATTGTCGCTACCACCAAATTTTGACCGAGCGAACCAGAAGAACCAGAGGAAGGGGAACGCCTCTTTCACTCGCAGATGTGGGTTAAGGGGGTTATGATTCACTTCATTGTCGACAATGGTAGTCAAAAGAACCTCATTTTAGAAGAGGTTGTCAAGTGGTTGGAACTTCCAACAACATCGCACCCACAACCCTACACCATCGGTTGGCTTCGCCAATGAAGAGATTTTTGTTTCAGCCAATAGTGTTGTCTGCCCTACGACATCAATCCTTTCAAAGATGAGGTGTTGTGTGCTATTGCTCCCCTTTAAGTTTGTGATGTTCTTTTAGGACAACCATATTTGTGGAAGCGTCATGATGTGTATGAGTCTAGACCCTGTAGTGTTATTATTACTTTGGGTAGATAATTGCACATGATCCCACAGGTAGCGTCGCCTACTGCTATTTCTTTAATCTCTTCTCAGAAATGCAGTAAGGTCATTTCACAGACCGAGAAGTTTGTCTTCTTTGTGATCCATTCTCACAGTAAGAAGAAGATCACCGCCACATCCATGGCCTCTTCATAGTGCCTCTCTTTGCAACAGAAGCAAGTGGACGGGATCATGGAAGAATACAAAGACATATTCTCCTCACCTACATGGGTATGCCACACTGCCAAGTCAAGCATCCAATTGATTTGACCCTCGAAGAACCTCTACCTAATGGACCAGTCTATCGACACTCGCTGATGGAGAATGATGAAATCAGGCGTTAGATCCGAGAGATTCTTCAAAAAGGGAACATCATACCCAACTCCTCCCCTTGAGGAATACCGATTGTACTACTGTATAAGAAGGATGGGACTTGTTGACTATGAATTGATTACATAGACTTAAAAAAAATCACAATCAGGAACTACTACCCCATTCCCAGGATTGATGACCTTCTTGACCAACTCAAGGGGGTCAAGTTCTTCAGCAAGATTGACCTAAAGTCTGGCTACCACCAGGTTCCCATCGAACCAACTGATGTATTTAAGACAACCTTTAAGTCTAAAGAAGGTCTCTACGAATGGTTAGTCATGCCCTTTGGATTAACAAATGCACCAACCAATTTCACGAGGTTGATGGATGATTTATTGAGACCCTTCACCAACTCCTTTGTGGTGGTATATTTGGATGACATCCTCATCCTCAATAGGATGTGGGAAGAGCACATGTGGCATATTCAACAGGTTTTGAGCACTCTGCGACAACACAAGCTGTATGCCAACTTGGAAAAATGGTATTTTGGCATGAACATGGTCCAATACTTGGGCTACATTGTTGATGAGAATGGGGTACATATTGATCCAGCTAAGATCCAATTCATCTATGAAAGGCCAACACCGACCACACTGACCGAGCTTTAGATATTTCTAGAGCTAGCCAACTTCTACCAATGGTTCGTGTTGGGATTCTCCTATATTGCATGGGCCCTCAGCCAGGTGACCAAGGGAGATGGTAGGGCCAAGTTCATGTGGAGAAGGAGCAACAATGAGAATTTGATGATCTGAAGCATTGATTGTGCTCAACTCCAATACTCTCCTTTCTCGATCTGCAACAACCATTCAATATTGAGACTGATGCATTTGACTATGCTGTGGGTGTAGTTCTCACTCAACATGGACATTCAATGGCATACCATAGTGAGTCACTCTCTGATACTATCCAGAAATACCCCACCTATGAAAAGGAAATGTATTCCATTATACAAGCCTGTCGTCAATGGAAACATTACATTATGGGGAAAGAGACAATCATACACATTGATCACAAGCCTTTGTAGTTCATACAAACACAGGGGAAATTGAAAAATGACTGCCATCAGAAGTGGTCAACCTGCTTGCAACAATTTCATCTCAACATCAAGTATAAGACATGTATCTCCAATCGTGTCGTTGAATGCCTCAGTCAGCCCCCTGTGGCTGCACTCACCACTGTGCTCCATTCCTGTGGACATGAATCTCTGAGTGGCCCCAAATTTATCAACAAGATCCGAACTTCGCCACCACATATCAACTCTTGGGTATAGGCACAACTGTCACTGATTTTCACATTTGGGACATAATCTTATGCCACCTAGTCCATCTCTATGTTCCTACAAGTGAGCACGCAAAGTTGATTTGGGAAGCCCACTACAGTTGAGTGACATAACATTTTGGCATAGAGAAAACTGTGGTCATTCTTCAAAAACGTTTTTATTGGCCAAAAATTTGACAGGACATCAACAAGTATTTCAAATCTTGCACTGCCTGTGCCATTGCTAAGCCAATCATCAAGAAGAAATGCTTATATACCCCTATTCCTATTCTCGAGAAACCTTGGGAACCCATCTCAATGGATTCCATGTCTGGCTTGTTGTCCACCAAGCAAGGAAATGACTGCGTGTTTGTGGTCGTTGATCAGTTTTCAAAGATGGCCATCCTCATAGCCTATAAGAAGACTGTCATAGTGGCAAAGACTACCAATATCTTCTTCGAGCGAGTGTGGGTCCACTTTGGGATACCACAGATCATCATCTTCGATCGAGACAATTGGTTCCTCAACACCTTTTGGTCGAGTATCTGGTCTTTGTTGGACACCAAGCTCACAAAATCCACTGCTTTCCACCCCCAAACCGATGGCCAAACCGAGGTCGTCAATCAGATGATTGTGCACATCTCGTTCATGTACAATTATAAGAATCCACATACATGGGACGAGATTCTTCCCTATGTCCAACACAGTTACAACAGGGCTCTCCATAGTTCCATCGACCATAGCCCATTTTAGGTGGGTCTGGGATTCCAACCCTTGGGACCCATTGATGTTGCACTCCCTCATGCCACCACACAAACAAACTCTTCTCCTGATCAGTCTATGATTGATAAAGCCACCAGATTCATTGAGCAGATTCAACACATCCACCAACAGGTCCAAGAGATTTTGCAGAAATCCAATGCTAAGTACAAGTAGTGCCATGATCAACACAGGGTACCACACCAATTTTAGGTTGGCGACAAATTTTGGTTACATATGCAGAAGGAACATTTCACTGAGCCCCATCAGAAGCTTCTCCCACTTCGTTATGGGCCTTACACTATCACCAAGGTTGTGGGTAGCAATTATTTTGAGCTAAACACTCCACCCTTCCTTTTTCTGCATCCAGTATTCAATGTGGAACTCCTTCGACCATATATTCCACCATTATTGGACACTTCTAAGATTGCAGAACAACTGACACCAACAGATCTCAACCCTGACTACATGGAACAAGAATCCACTGATCAAATTGTGGACACATAGGTCAAGGGAAATCGCAAGTAGCAGATCCAACTTTATCAGGTTGTCAAGGCAGGGGAACTCCTGCACCAAGGCAAGTGGATCACCCAGGGCCAAATCTAACAAAATTTTCCTCACCTGATGGGGGAACTCAATGCAATGGTGAAAATTGCTTCCTAAGGGGGGAGGATTGATCCAGGTGGATATTGGTGGCCACCCACCTATTCCAACTGATTCCTCGTGTTCGTTTTTGTTCCAGACATTCTTCTGTACTCCTTTCTAATTGTGGGTTCTACACTTTTGGGGTTGTCTAAAGCCCCACACATCCTCCAAGTGGATATGGGTGGCCTCACACCCAATCCAACTGGCTTATTTTGTATGTTTTCATGTCAACACATCTTGTTGTACTTCTAGGGCTATTTTGGGGCCCTAAACATCGTTTTTTTGGCTCGCCACAGTAAAAATGGAGACAGAGTCAGAGTTTTATGGTGGAATGTGTATCTCTTTGAAAGACCTTTCCAATGGGATATCACATTCCTAAAACAAAGGTCATATGCACAATTTATAGCCCTAGGAAGTTGAGGTACCAAATTACACCAACTTACCTATAGGGCCCACATAACTTTTGGCGTTTCACCTTCTAGGGTTAGGATTTTGGATGTCTAGGGTTTTGGAATTCATGAGTACTATAAAAAATGCCTATGGAGCCTCATTATAATCTATTCTTCTCAAAAAAATGTGAGTAGCAACCACATCTCTTCTCAGAGATAACTACCACCATTCAAACAAGTTTTCAGTTTTGCAGTTTTACAGTTTCAACCTATTTCATTATTTAATAGAAGATATTGTTCACTAGATATTTTTGTTATTCTCCATATCTCTGTGTTTATTGTATTCAATCTGTTAATCAGTTTGTTCCACTCTTAAATCTGGATCAGTTAGTCCGTGAAGAAGTGTCGATTCACAAGCTCCTTGCAGATTTATCCGAATATGTGATGGATTCCACCATTATTCATTATGGTAACCAAATTTGTGTGAAGATCTCAGAGAATCTAGTGTTTCATGACAAATCGAACCACATTGAGATCAAGTACCATTACATCTAAGACATGGTGTAGAGGAAGGAAGTATTGGTGTTTTACCTTCCTACAAATGAGTAGGTTGTTGATGTTATTACCAAACCAGGACGAAGTTCAAGTAATTCCATGGCAAACTTGGTGTGGAAGAGAATGCCTCCATCGTTGAGAGGGAGTGTGGATGCTTGCAACTTCTTGAGACATTATCCAGATCGTAATCCTCTATGACTGAGTTGAGTTGATCTGTGATGACACTTATCCGAGAAGGGATAAGTGGGACACTTTTTTGAGAAGGGATAAGTGTGTTTGGGCTTATATCCCAACGTCCCTTGTGGAGAGAACATGAGGACACGTCCCATGTGGAGAGAACATGAGGACATGTCCCATGTGGAGAGAACATGAGTACATGTCAAGGGAGATGACCCTTGATGTCAGACACTATGGGATTTGACCCTAGTGTTTCTATAGGGATTCCACATGGGAGTGTCATGTGTGACAAACATTCTCCAGATCGTATGCCTCTATGAACTAAATTGAGTTGATCCGTGAGGACACTTATTCGAGAAGGGATACGTGCATTTGGGCTTATATCCCAATGTCCCATGTGGAGATCACATGAGGAAATGTCAAGGAAATTGACCCTTGATGTCACACACTATGGGAGTTGACCCTATTGTTTCTAGAGGGTGTAGCCTCTAGAAGTCCACATGGGAGTTCCATGTGTGACAAACCTTTTGCTACTATGGTGGTTGTGTACCACAGGAAGAGACTGCATGTCTCTGGACAATAGTTGTGTACTATTATGGAAATAGTTGATGTTTCAACATCGGGCATAACTTCTCCTAGATTGGGTTGCAGACCAAGGAAGATAGGATACATTTATCAAAAAGGTGCACTTATGGTAAATGGGCCCAGACGTAGTCATTCCTTGATCAAGAAAAGGAATGATATGGACTCGAGGTGCTTGAAGTTCTTTCCACGTGTCAGTTAGCATCAGGTTAACATTCACTCACAGGTGTGTACTTGTGGTGAAAGTTCCTGGTGTGGTATTTGTCCTATTCATGGTAATTTCACAAGGAATGATAAAGACTCAAGATGCTATATGTTATTACATGTAGACCCAGAGTGAGACTAATATTAGAGAGAGTTAATTGGCTTAAAGGGAGAGATACATAAGGATTTGCTCCTCGGTTCAGGTGGGAGAGAAACATTTACCAACACTGATATACAAGTTTCATGAGTCTAGGGTGAAGTTTCTATACTTCAGACACAAGCTTGGCATGATGCAGGATGTCTCCATCATTGAGAGGGAGTGTTGATGTTTGGAAAATAACGAGAAGACATTCTCTTAGAATAATAATTAATAATATAATTATTGATTATTAAATATCATATATAATAAGTAAATGATAATAATAAATAGTTATTGATTATTCAAGGGACACATCCTTTCATGGATGGTCACCATATGTTCCCTATATATGAAACACTCATCATTGTAATAATATAATGATCATATCTCATATATATAAAGAAAAACAACAAAACCAACACTCTATTCCTCTGATCTCTTTGAAGGATCTAAGGAGCATTATTTTGTCTTCTAAAATTATTCTTGTTGCCAGTATCTTGTGTGTTTCTTGTTCGACAACACAGGTATTCCACCAGAGGACGAACACCTTCAATAACCACTCACATAACTAGATCAAATATCAACACATCGATGTTTTCACCAGGGATGATTTTAAGGATGGAAATTTATTTTAAAATTTAGAAACCTTGGCGAATCTTATCAATCCTTCATATGCCAACTATAAATGTTTGGCGATATTTTTGTAAAAATATTCAAATTTCTAAGGATTTTATATAGTTTTTATAAAATTTTGGCGATTTTTAAGGTAAAATAATTTTATCCTATAGAATTTGGGCGAATCAT
>ML784449.1:296462-336380 GCA_009831015.1 Picea engelmannii
AAAATTTTGGCGATTTTTAAGGTAAAATAATTTTATCCTATAGAATTTGGGCGAATCATTTTTAAAATAGCGAATCTCTTTTTTGGAAAAACCATGGAAAATTAGCCCATGAGCGAAATTTAGCCCCTAAAATCATCCCTAGTTTTCACGTGGTAAAACAAACCCCTATGGGGAAACATCGATGGCCCCAACCAACACGACCACTTGGAGCAATTTATTAATGAAAAGAAAAATATTATAGAGATATTTTATAGGAGAGTTTCTCAAAATCTATCATCGACAAATGACCCTCCATTCTCTTTAAATATAGATCATGGACCAATCGGTTGTTAAGACATAGATCAATGGTCATTAAGATCGAGGAGAGTATGAACCGTCATATCACTCTATATCGGGAACATATCATGACCGTCGGATTTCCCAACTACAAATGCATACTAAAGAAACACACTATAAAACACACTTTTACCTAATGACACAATAGACCAAGTAGATCTTAACTAACTCCTATGTGTCTAAATATCCTAACATCCCCCCTTAAGAACAACTTGGGATAGGATTGAAGGATTTACAGTAGTGACACAATCAGAGAAGGAAGGAGGCATTAGAGCCTATCCCCCCTTAATGAAAAATTATTGAACTCCTAACATAGATCGAAGTTTGGAAAACTTTGCTTCTGTAAGAGACTTTGTGAAAATGTCCGCACCTTGATCTTCTGTAGGGAAAAAGAGCACTTCAATAACTTGATCATGAATGATATTTCTGATGAAGTGCATGTGTAGCTCGATGTGTTTGCTAAGATGATGTTGAACTGGGTCATTGGCGATCTTGATGGCACTATGATTGTCACACCAAAGGCTTGTCGGATGCTGGTGATGGAATCCAAACTCTGAAATGATCTGTCGAAGCCACATGGCTTCCTGACTTGCATTTACCGCTATTCAATACTTTTCTTCTGCTGAAGAAAGTGCAATAACCTGTTGTTTCTTACAGGCCCAAGTGACATGTCCTGAACCAAGGCTGAAAACATAACCTGCAGTAGACTTCCGATCACCAGGGTTGCCGGCCCAATCTGAATCAGTGAAACCAACCAATAAAGGAGTCCCCCCTGAAATGTAATGTATCTTGAACTGAACTGTACCACAAACATAGATAAGTATCCTTTTAGCTTCTTTCAATGGATTTCATGGGGCATTTTCATATAGTGGGCAACAAGACCAATAGTAAAGGAAAGATCCAGACGAGTATGAGTCAAGTATAAGAGGCTACCAACTAATTGACGGTACAGGGTGGCATCAACTTCAGGAGAAGTACAGGTGGCAGTAAGGTTGAATCCATACTAGAAGGGAGAAGGGGTTGGTTTACAATCATCCATGTGAAAGTGACGAAGAAGGTCACAAGCATACTTAGACTGAGAAACAAAAAATTCCTTCATTGGTTTGCAAAACTTGGAGGCCAAGGAAATAGTGCAAAAAACCTAAGTTTGTCATTTCAAATTTCTTCTTAAGGCTGGTTTTCACATGGTTTAAAAGTTTTGAGTCACTACTAGAAAGGATAAGGTCATCAACATAAAGGACAAGGATTATGAGATGGCTTCCTAATTTCCTGGTATAGAGATTAGGATCAAAATGGCATCTAGAGAATCCAGTGGCAATAAGAAAGTTGTCCATTTTGGCATACCAAGCTCAAGGAGCTTGCTTGATACCATAAATAGATTTCTTGAGGTGAAAAACAAGGCTAGAGTCATTCTGAACATAGCCATGAGGTTGTTGCATGTAGATTTCTTCTTCCAAATCTCTGTGCAAGAAGGAAGATTTAACATCCATCTGATGGACCTCCCATTTATGTGAGGCCACAAGGGCAAGAACAAGGCAGATGGAATTCATGTTTTCTACAGGGGCAAAGGTTTCATTATAGTCAATTCCTTCAACTTGGGAAAATCCTTTGGAAACTAACTGAGCCTTGTGTATTTCAAAACTTCCATTTGATGCATACTTAGTTTTGTAGACCCATTTGCATCTAACAAGTTTTATGCCTTTTGGAAGAGGTACAAGATCCCAAGTATCATTTGCCATTAAAGAACGATACTCTTCATTCATTGTTGTATCCCAATTTGGATGACCTGAAGCTTCTGCAAATGTCTCTGGATCATGAGTTTTTGAAACTTGAGCCAAAAGAGAAGAGGCTTGCTAGAACTGTGAATGTGTCCGACGCTGATATGAAGGATCACCGACAAAATCATCAGTTTTTTCTAGTGTTGAACGGACCCATCTAGGAAGCGATGAAGCTGATGTTGCTTCAGGTTCAAAGGACTCATCTGGAGGAGGGTGAGCAGGCGGAGGTGGATTTTCATCCTCACTGTCATCATCTAAAGAAGAAACCAGATCAGAATAAGGCACAAACGTCGAAGATGGCCCGCAGGCTGAAGAAGGCACAAGCACCGAATTAGGCTCCCAGGCCAAATAAGGCACAAACGTCGAATTAGGCTTGTAGGCCAATATATTTTCATCAAATTTAACATCTCTTTTAATAATAATTTCATTACAATGTGATTGAAGAAGTTTTTAACCTTTGACATCTTCAGAAGAACCAACAAATATACACTTCTCACTTTTAGGCTGCAATGCTTTCCTTTTCTCATCAGGAATGTGAGACCATGCTATACTGCCAAATACATGGAAGTGGCTTACATCTGGTTTAATTTTAGTCCAAGATTCTTTCGGTGTTATATTTTTAAGAGCTTTTGTGGGAGTGCAATTTACTATGTAATTTTCACAGTTGATGGCTTCCACCCAATACTTTAGACTTAATCCCTTAGATTGGATCATACAATTAGCCATTTATTTTAATGTGCAGTTCTTTCTCTCAGTAACACCATTTTGTTGTGGTGTATATGGAATAGTGTGTTGCATTTGGATTTCCTATGTAGTGCACTAACTTGTAAAATTATTGTTCACATATTCGCCTCCATTATCTGTTCTTAACTTTTGAATTTGATGTCCAGATTGCTTTTCTACAAGGGCCTTGTAGGCCAAAAACTTGTCAAAAAATTTGCTCTTAAGTTTTAAGAAGTAAACCCAAGTACATCTGGAAAAGTCATCAATGAAAGTTAAGAAATACTTTCACCTAGAAAAAGAAGGAGAAGAAAGTGGACCACACAAATCATTGTGAACAAGTTGCAAAGGACTTGAGGCATGCCAAGAGGCACGTTTTTCAAAACTATCCTGATGATGTTTGCTGAGAACACAACTGGCACAAACACCATCTCTGCATGAAACAAGAGGAAGACCAGTCACCATCTTTTGATTACATAGTTTATGAAATGAGCAATAGTTTAGATGACCAAACCTCTCATGCCAAAGTTTTCTCAAGTCATCGTTATGAGCAAAAAAAACTGATCAAAAAGATGATGACCCAAAGTTGTCAAATTTGTACAACTTGGTAATATCATCAATAATTCCAATTGCAAGAACATGCTTAGGATCTTTTAGATCCTTGATTACAACTTGGTGAGGTGAAAACTCTACAGTTTGACCTTCACCTGAATGAGTGATTTGATATACTGATAGAAGGTTACAAGAAAGACTTGGAACACATAATACATCATTGAAATGACCATTTTCTACTTGAACTTTTCCAGATCCTTCAACACAAAGAGATCTATCATCACCAACAAATATTTGTTTGGTGTTACATTCATTTAGAGTAGAAAATATGGCTCTATCCTTAGTCATATGATACGATGCTCTAGAATCAATAAGCCACTCATCAGAAGTAGAAGTAGAAGTAGAATTTGTATTGAAGGAGAAACCAGAAGCAGAAAGTGCATGTCCATGAGAAGAAGAAGGAGAAGTAGAATCAATACTGATGTTGTGCTTCTTCATCGCTGCTTCTAAAGCTATCATCTTCTTGAAACATTTGGACTCATCATGACCATCTTTATCACAAAAGTTGCAATGTCTGTTAGTATTATTATTTTTACATTTTTCTCCTTTGTCTCCATTATGAGCAAAAGTTGTTTGAGTGGGTTTGGGACCCTTATATTGCTTGTTGTTGTGGAAAGGATGTTGCTTCTTGGGATTTTTGGGTTTATCTTTCTGATGGACAATTAAGGATTTGTTGGAGTTACCTGTAGTGCTGATCACTCCAAGTTGTACTAGCTTATCTTGCTCTCTAATCAAAGCATCACAAAATTTCTCAAGATTGGGTTTTTGATAAGCTGCCCCTAGAGCCTCTTGCATGGCATAAAAGGTATATACAAACACAAAATATGCACTACCTAGCTTAGAAAGAATAAGATAGATGCAATGATCTTCGCCTATCTTTATCTTACATTCTTCACATAAAGTTCTGAGTGTTTTAAACTTAGATAGATAGTATTCAATGCAAGAAAAATCACTTGGACTTAAAGTTAGTACTTGATTTTCTAACTGTTGTGCTCGAATAATATTATGTTTACCAAACACAGATTCAATCTTTCCCCAAGATTCTTTGGGTTTATCAATTGATTGAAGATGGAACCTTAAATCAGGAGAGATGAACATTCTGATTAATCTACATTCTTTGTCATTCCTATTATCCCATTTGGATTTCTTATCAGCATCAGTGGGTGTTGTTTCCTTTCCCAAGGTAATCTGGTACAAGCCTTTACTTCTTAATAAATCCTCCATATGGGATTTCCATTGGAAGTAGTTGGTGCTGGTAAGTAAGAGATTACTTGTAGAATCCATATTAAATATGCATATAATACATATTTAAAAACTGAAACTGATGATCTGAATGGAAAGAGCTCAAAAAAATATGCGTTTAAAAAAAAAAAAAAGGCACTGAAAATAGACTTTGGATGTGAGAGTTATGCCCTTTAAAAAAAAAGGCATAAACAGTAACCAAAGGACCACGTGGTAGTGTAAGTTGCTTTATGAAGTGACCCACTTTTATAAAGAGAAGTGGGGCTCACTTTTACAAAGAAAAGTTGCATGCAAAATAAATAACTCTAAAATAAAATATTAAAGATACTTATAGTGATTCACTTTTATACTTGAAGTGAAATACACTTTACAATTTTAGCATGAACTTTTTCAAAAAAACGTAACAAAAGAGAGACTTGAACTCAAGACCTCTTACTTAATAAGGCAAATTTTAACCAAATGGTCTAGAAAAACATATTGTAATGTTCAGAAGGAGGATTGGGGGTGTTTTTGTTGTTGTTGTTGTTTAAGAGGACCTTGGAGAGCGTGCTAAAAAAAACTATTTTCACAGAAGAAAAAAAATTTGCTTCTCGATGACAACAAGGGTTAGATCTCGGTTAGCTTACCCGCAAGATGCACATTTTCCTATCTGTTTCTGATTTTCCGAGATCGCACAGGGTGTGGGGAAAAGAGAATACACAGATCTAAAATAGTAGCAACTCGGAAACAAAAAAATACAAAACCGAAATAAAACCAAAATACTTCTTTGCAAAAAATTTAAAAAATGCGTATTCAAACTTTATACCTCCGGATCTGACTATAATAGTCGTATCTTGGGAAAACAAAAACCTTTTCGAGTGAAATAAAAAGTGTTACTAAATGAAACGAGTGCTCTAGACACAATGGAACAATCCTCTCAGCCCATAAAAGTACGTAAATGATAGAAAATGGAGATGCGGCAACTCAGCTTCATGATCTCAATCTACAACAGGAGCAGGTCTTCAAACAGGTTCTGATACCATGTTCGACAACACAGGTATTCCAACATAGGAAGAACACCTTCAATAACCACTCACATAACCATATCAAAGATCAACACACCGATGTTTTCACGTGGTAAAACCCCTACGGGGAAACATCCACGGCCCCAACCAACACGACAACTTGGAGCAGTTTATTAATGCAAAGAAAAATATTACAGAGAGATTTTACAAGATATTTTCTCACAATCGATCATCGACAAATGAACCTCCATGCTCTTTAAATAGAGATCATGGACCAATCGGGTGTTAAGCCACCTATCAATGGTCTTTAAGATCGAGGAGAGTATGAACCATCAGATCACTCTATGTCAGGAGCATATCGTGACCGTCAGATTTCCTAACTACAAATGCATACTAATGAATACTAAAGAAACACACTAGAAAACACACTTTTACCTAACGACACAATAGACCAGGTAGATCTTAACTAAATCCTACGTGTCTAAATATCCTAACATTTCTGTTAGTTTTCCTTCCCTCAAGTTTCATTTTTTCCATCTCTGTAGAAAGTGATTTAACCAATTTAGTTAATTCATCCACTCGAGGGTTGACACCAGAAGACTCAGAAGTTGAAGCTTCAACTTTTTCTTTTCTCCTTTCTTTATTAGATTTTCCTCTTAACTTATCAGCTTCCAATATGTTTGATTCCACCTCCAAGGATGCATCTTGAATATGAGCTAATGAGGTAGATCTTCTCTCTCTCAACATGAGGCAAAATTTAGGATCAAAATCACTAGCATAAGTTATTTTGGCAGAGGTTTCAATAGGTTTGATCTTTGTAGGGATTTTATTGTACATTTTATTAAACCTTTTGGAAAAATATGAAATTGATCCCCCTTCTTTTCTCTTGAGTGACCCAAACTTTGTAATATAATACAAAAAATATTTCTTATCACCCCAATGCCTTAAAAAGGAATCATCAAGGGCTTCAATCCCATCAATTGATCCAAGAGGTAAACCCCTAAACCATTTCCTGGCTTCACCATCAAGGATTTGTACAAAAACTCTCATTCATACATCCTCATTCTCAATGTTTAGATTATCAGCATAACTATAAAAAGCTGCAAGATGATACTCTGTAGTTATATCCTCTCCTAATATGAATTTGGGCATATACTTAAGATAGTATCCTACTGGGAGAGCATTCATAGGCTAAGCTAGTACTAGAGGAGCATACCTAACAACCACTATGACATCCATCCTATTTCTAGGATGGTTTGCACCTGCCATTTGATTAAGAAGAGGAGGATTATAAAGTATAGGATAACTAGGGGGAAACTTGATTGATATAGCTATAGTCTGTATGATGGGTAGCTTATGAGAAGGAAGAGTATAGGATGGAGAAGTTTCAGTTTTAACAAAAAGAGGTCGAGTCTTGGAAGTGGATAGTGAAAAATCCAAGGGAACTGAGGTTCCTTCTTCTTTGGTCAGAACAAATTTAAAAGAACGAGGAGAAGGAGAAACTAGGGTAGGAAAATCCTCTAGACTCTCAAGCCTAAACCAATTTACAACTTCAGGTGAGGCAAGCACTTCAAAATTTTCGAAGCTTTCTTCTTTCAATTGGGGGGAAAAAGAGGAATACTCTATTGGAAAATCTCCAAGATTTAAATTTTTAGGAGTTTCAACAAAAGGTAAAGGAGTAATACTAGATACAACTATTGGTGTTTGAAAAGTAGAATCAAGAAAAATTCTAGTAGTACCTGAAATAATAGTTGAGAAGACTTCTTGAGAAGATTTTCCTTTCTTGATGATCTTCTCTGGGTCAACTTCAGGTGTAGCTAAAGGTAAATGTGGAGTAGACCTCGTGTGTATACCTTTAGGATCCGCAACTGAAACAATGGAGTCTCCAGGTGCAATTTGTAGTCTTCACTTTACCGATCCCTGTGCACCCTCAGAATCAATATTTTCTTTGTCGTTCAATCCCAGGGAAAAGTTTTCAATATGTTCCCCGACAACGACACCAAGAATTTTAGCATTGAAAATCACCCTTTGACTGCTAAAGTGTAATCTCAACACCCATCAATAGGTTTTAAGGTAAAATTTTATGATAAGATGTCAAATGAATCAAAAATCAGTCAAAACAATGAAAAATCATAGAAATTTCCATATAAAATGCATCAACAAATGAGGTCTTGGCTAACTTAGATTGGGGTTTTAAAGAGTAAAATGGATAAATGGAATGCTTTAGTGAGGAAAATGAAAATTTCTACCCCTCACTTTAGGAAATACTAGCAGACATATGAGGAAAACCTTTTTACATAAGAACTTATTTTAATCAAAAGATAAACTCTGATAAAATTATAACAACATCACAACAAAACCTTCATTGTAATACAAATACAATAAGTCAAGTGAATCATTCAAGTGACAGTAGAATCAGAGTAATATAGAAATAAGATAATGGGAAAGGAATTGATTTCTATTAATAAGAAAGTTTCAGGTCTGATACACAAAATCCAGAGATGGCTCTGTAACTTCACAATTTCAAAAATATGAGTCTCATTACAATCCTTCAAACCCTTCAATGATTTCCAATGTCTATTTTATAGCTTAGGATTTCAATAGCATCTTTACAATTCAAATTTCCCTTCTTGCATATGATTCCCACACCTGAAGGTGGAGTAACTACAGTTGTTCAACCAAAATAACAAACTGCTAAAAACTAGGCTAATGTTGGTAACCTCCTTAACATCTTTAATATGTTTGATGATGTGTAATTTGAGCACATCTCCCTTTTTCAGGTGTCCCTCCAGCCTTCAATTGACCTTCCAACAACTATCATATAATCATATACCCATATGGAAATCGTTGATTCCTCCAAAACCTCCATAGCAAGAGTTCACAACACAGTTCGCAACGCCAGGTGTTGCGAACTCTCCTGTAGCTTCTCTTTTCGTTTGAAAATGCATCAAAACACTCCAAAAATATTCTTAGTGCCACCAGATGATATAATAAAATGTGGTCGTGATATAAGACTAAGAATATTAACACATCCTCAATTGAACATGACTTATCAAACATGATTGTCTTCAAATTTGCAAAATACAAAAACATGAAACTGTCAAAATTTGTATGAGTCAAGGGGTTCATCTTCTTCATTTTCTAACTCTGGAGCTCTTCCTGGTGGTAGATTTAGCTAACATATCCATATTATTCTTGGCCAACTCCTCTCTAAAAGTTTACAACTCCATCTGTATCTTTTTGATCTGACTTTGGTTGGTTTTGTTCTGTCTGTATTAGTTTCTAAGCTTCCTTTGGAGAGGCCAAAACCTTTTATCTATAAATTTGGCCTTGTCAATAGTTTCAGGATACATTTCCATGAGTCCATTAATCTTATTCTTTTCAACCAACTCATCCCTTTTCAATTTATCAATTTTAGTCCTTGCCTCTTGAAGATGTCTATTGCGCCTCTTAAAGGTACAATTTTCTGGAGTAGTTACGTCTATAATCTCAATGTGCTCCTTAATAGGTGCACTTTTACCCTTTCTCTGGATGGGATCTCCCACTGTAAATTCCTTCACAATGTTTTCCCATTTGGTTTATTCTCTAGTAACATGCCTCCCAGCCCTGACCTTGTCTGCAACAGATGGTGAAGAGAACAACAATTTTCTTCCTCTCAAACCCGTGGCTTTAGTTGAAGGAGTCTCTACTGGACTAGGAGCTGGAAAATATGAAAACTCTCTTTGCAGATATTGAGAAGGTCCTTTTTCTTCTTCGTGTTCCTTTTTTGCTTTATCATTTTTAACAGTCTTGATGCTCTTCCTTTTCTTGTTCATCCCCAAATGTACAGTCTTGTCAACCTGAAGAGGGCTTTATACCTTAGAGTGTAGGGAAGGAGCAATGTTTAGCTGAAAGTGTGAGGAATTAATGAATTCTTCCCATTCCATGTTTTTATTTCTTAATCCATCCATCACTAACATATTTATCATTCATGAATGGAAAACACTTGTATCGACTACCTTAGATTTAGCTTGGACCCTGTCAGAAATTTTTCCAATACTTCTAAACAAGTAGAAAGGGAGATTCATATCATCTTTCCCTGTGAAGTGTAGTAGTAGCCTTATATGGTATTGATAGATCATGTTAAATCTCCCTTCACAGGTAAAATATATTTGAATTACCTTCAACATCTTATCAAAACCCTCCAACATATGGTTTTTGGGCACCCCCTTTGACAAATTGTCTTCTTGGTATTCTGGTTTGAGGAACTCCCTTGAAAAGAAAGCATTCAGGATCATGGCCTTGAACCATATCTCCCCAGTACTAGCTATCTCAGTGGTTGTTGATATGGTCATTTCAGATACCTCAAATTACAGTATCCCAACCTTGGTCTTGGTTCCATCAAAGTTCAGTGCAAATTCCTTAGTCACCTTTGGGTGCCCCCTTTGCATTTTCTGACATAAATTAATGCAACCCACTCTTTGGAAGACCTCCCTGATCAGGGGTTCATCAACAAACAACTGCATATCATAAGGGTTTGTCCTCACAATGTCCCCTCCTTTGTGAGCCTTATTTTGTTGATTATCCATTAACACTAGCTGATAATACTTTATCACAATACTGAATGATCACCCACAGGTGAAAACAGAGAAGTAGGGGAAATGACCACTGGAAAATATGAGAAAAAGGCCAAACACACTTCTCACAGTGACAATGCTTCTAAGTAGGACTCAAAATTTTCTAACAATGGGGTTGACTTCATAATCAGATAAAAAATGTGTGTGAAAAGTTGATGAAGTTGTAAAATACGTTTGTGCAAAGGGTGCTGGAACAAAGAGTTTGTAGTGCTGGTTGACTGCACAGAATTCGTAGTGCCAGGGTAAGGGTTTTGGAAAATCTGTGTGGGATAAGCGTTGCAAATGCCAAATATTAATAGATAAGGTAGCCTACACCTAGGGATGCTTATGGTTTCAAGGGGTAAGATACATAGCATGAGGAGAGAGTTCTGGAGCTTCCTTATATTTTCGGATTTCTTCCTTGGTTCCTTCAAAACTTCCTTGATTTTCTCCCAAAATTGGCCTGCGCCAACAACATCAATAATGCATTATTTATTGTACTTCCATTATTATTATTATTGCATATTAATAACAAATTATTTATTCTATGCTATATATCACGATTTATTGAGTGTGCATAAAAATATAAACTTATTATTATTACTTTTAACTCTCACATCATAATTCTATATTAACCTAGAATACACAACAATGTGATGAGGCATGCATGGCTTATTATTTTATATTTTCCTTAGGAGGCCCATTTTTTGACCAAATTTCCTCTAATGTCTACCCAAAAAATTTCTACCTATTATAGTTTTGAAGTTGTCTACACTACCCAACAACAACTTGTTTGACCACTATCCCTCTCTATAGTTCTATCCAACAAATCCCTTGTAGCAAATGCAATTTCATTCCTATAAAAATTCTATCGGACATACTCACTCTCAAGTTAGAATTATTCTTTTCACCATTCAGAGAGGTCTTCTTCCTTTGATACCAATTTGATGTAGTCACTCTAGGTGACCATAGATTCCCCATATACACCTCAAAACCCAACATTACTACAGTGTGATGTGATTCTTATGTATCACATGCACTTGGAGCCAAGGTTTCAAGGCTAGTTCACATGATATTTGGAGGAAAATTTGTCGAATTGTGGCCATTATTGGAAACCTTTGTGATTTTTCCATGGGAGGAGAGGCAATGTGTGCTCGAGTAGTGGTTTCAGGCAAGTTTCTTATGAATGGTTGTATTTGACTAGCCTAGAATGGAGGTTTTGGATTTTTACTTATCATTTGAATTTTTCATCCCCAAATTTATGGTGTGGTGAAAGTAATTTCATGTCTTGAAAATAATATTTGTGCCCCCTTTGTGCAATATTTTGGTGAAGTTTATTTCTTGGTTCTTTAGGGCCTCGATATAGAAAATTTATGGTGTGGAGAAGGTAATTTCATGTCTTGAAAATGATATTTGTGCCCCCTTTGTGCAATATTTTGATGAATTTTCTTTCTTGGTTCTTTAGGGCCTGGATATAGAAAAAAAGGCATGGCATCGATTTGGCCTCGATTTGGTATGAATGAATTTTAAGGTCACCAAGGGTCTTGAGGTGGTAATGTGAACTTACTCGAGGAGGAGTAGAGGCACTAGGGTTAATGAGTTTTGAATTTTTTTAATAAAGGGGATTGTCTCAGGGAATCATGCAGATCGTCATTTCTTGTATATCTAAACTATTTGACATTTCTAACCAAGGTTGTGCAATGCTATGAAGATTTTTTTTAAAGTGAAACACAAGTTTATAACAATTAATTTACACATTTAGAACAATCTCGCTAGGGCTATTTTGACGTACTATAAGACAAGGGTTGGGTTTACAATGACTTCCAAGCAATCATTAGCATGATTAATAGATGGGATCATGGTTCCTACATGCAAATGCATATTCCCTTTTGTCTGTCTCATTTCTTTCTTTTATCAACAATAATCTATAAATTCATATTCTCATTCCTTTGGATAAATTCAATGTTATAGAGGTTACTTGTTTTCAAATTTTCTTCTTTAATGCATTAAATAAAAGATATATGCAAATGTGGGTCATTTTAGACTATGGTAATTGCTTTCTTTTATCAACAATAATCTATAAATTCATATTCTCATTCCTTTGTATATATTCAATGTTATAGAGGTTAATTGTTTTCAACTTTTCTTCTTTAATGCATGAAATGAAAGATATATGAAAATGTGGGTCATTTTAGACTATGGTAGGTCAAAATTTCACACAAGAAACAAGGCATGCATAAAAAAAATAATCATAAGCTAATGATATCCAACATATAATAATTATATAATAACACTCAAGTGAAAGAAAGTGAAATGTAACAAGTGTTGCATGGTAGCGTAGTCCTTGCTAGGTTGGAATGAGAATAAATGTGACTAGTACAGACACGTGGGTAGGAAGTTGAAGAGCATTCCCAAAGTAGTTTTCTTTACATATGTTTTACATACGTTCGTGGACAAAACACAAAAAAAATAGTAGTAACGTCTGTTACATAGGTTCGTGGATAAAAACACAAACAAATTAGCATTCCCGAATTAGTTTTCTTTAAAACAAGGGCTCTTGGACATAAAATAAATTGAAATTTAACAAATTATAGGTTCCTGGACAACATAAATTATACATACCAAATATGTAATTTTATAAATTAGATATTTACTTTTATACATACGAAATATGTATTTTTATAAAGTATGGGATGAGATTTTATAGACTATGCACGAAGCTCTCATTCTATACTTAGCTAGTTTTTGGATCGCGGGTTCTCGGACTGAAAATTGGGCTTCTGTTGTTCCGTGCCCTAAAAATAGCACCCAGAGTTTCGCGATATATAAATTGACATTCGAACTTGTGGACTATTTGAATTTTAAGGGCCTCGTGTCCAAAAAATTTAGCATTCCCAAATTAGTTTTCTTTACATACGTTTTACACACGTTCGTGGACAAAAAACACAAAAAAATAGTAGTAACATTTGTTACATAGGTTCGTGGACAAAAGCACAAAAAAAATAGCATTCCTGAATTAGTTTTATTTAAAACAAGGGCTCATGGACAAAAGAAGTTGAAATTTATCAAATTATAGGTTCCTGGATAGCCTAAATTATACATACCAAATATCTAATTTTATAAAGTGGATATTTACTTTTATACATACAAAATATGTACTTTTATAAAGTATGGGGATGAGATTTTATAGAGCATGCACGAAGCCCTTATTCCATACTTAGCGAGTTTTTGAATCGTGGGTTCTTGGGCTGAAAATTGGGCCTCTGTTGTTTCGTGGCCTACAATGAGCACCTAGAGTTCCACGATATACAAATTGACAAGAGGATTTGCGGACTATTTGAATTTTAAGGTAAAGATGCAATAAATGACATACTCTCTATATATGTGAGTAGAAAAAAAGTAGCGAACATAATTTTATGACATTTATATAAAAAATAATAAAACATGTTACATATTCCTGGAAATTTAAAGAAACACACACACACACACACACACACACACACACACACACACACACACATATATATATGATATCTCAAATTTGAGTGAGTGATTTATCTCATATTTAATTTTGAAAATGACCAAGCAGGAAAAAATATGCATCAGAAAAGAGAGAATTGAAATAAAATAAACAAATGGTCTTTAGATTAAGCATAGCTGAAGATAAAAATGTAGGAGCACATAAATATATAAGGAGACAAAATAATAGTTTTATTTGTAATATATGAAAAAAATAATAGTTTGTTACATATTAGTTTGCTTTAAAACAAGGGCTCCTGAACACATAAGAAATTGAAATTTATCAAATTGTAGGTTCTTGGACACCATAAATTTAGCATACAATAGAATAGTAACAACGTCATGCAAGAAAGGCTCACCATAAATTTAGCATACTATAGAATAGTAACAACATGGTGCAAAAACATTCAAAAGGTTTTTGGACACACAAAGTTTAGCATACAATAGAATAGTAATAATGTCTGTTACATAGGTTCGCGGAACTTTATCAAAAATTAATAACATCTGTTACATATTTCTGGAAATTTAAATGCGTTTGTCATATAGACTGGGATTGGGGCTCCCGTGGACCATAAAAATAAATAGGTACAAGAATTATGAATGTCTAAAGAAGAAGTGCGCGACGGTAGAGAGGAAGACCTTAAAAGAAGAAGTTGGAAGTTATGAGTTTTTGGTTACAGTTTTCTATTTAAAGAGGTAATAACTGGATTGATAAAGAAAACAAGATAACATTATAGACTTAAAATGGATTGATAAAGAAAAGAAGATGCTGGTATAGACTTACTTTGAAACCGATGCGTTTTTGTTGTTGTGGTCGATGGTCAGTGGAGTCCTATCGACCGGTTGTTGCCCTTCCTGAACGTGGTTGTCCATTCTCTGTTGGAACCATTCTTCGATGTAGCTTCTCATGGGAGCCATTTTGTTTTCATCCTGGATTTATATGTTGTAAAGGTTGTTTTCTAATTTCCTTAGATCCATTGAAATACTATGAAAACTCTGTTCAATTTCTTCATTGTGTGCCGCATAGTCCAGTACCCAGTGCTCGAACTCATCTAGACGATGTTTAGCTATGCCGTAAAACTTTTTGAAAGACAACCCCTTTAAAATATCAAGTTGTTCATGGAAGGTTTCTTTGGTTATTGACAAGTATTTGAGAATTAAGTTTGGGTCTTGAACCTCGTTGGTACTTCCGGCTAAGTCTATTTGGATCAGGCGTGTGAATAAAACTTTATTTTCTGATATGGCTTGTTTACATGATTCGACAATGAACTCCAAGTTGTCAACTTTGTTTTTCCAGCATGCTTTTACTTTTTTGGTCTGCTTTGGGGAGGGGAGTTTCTCTTGTCTTCTTTTCAGTTCCGATGTGTTGACGGCATAGTTGGAAACATGGGTCAACACCTCTTCACAGAAACGATGATCATTTTTTAAACTCTCCTCCAAATGTTCGCGAAAATCATTTTCCTTCTTTCCGAAGGAAACTAAACTTTGCGATGTTTCCCAGGCTTCAAAAACTAGCTGCATTCTTTTGTTGATGTTATTGTCTACAAGGACTCTAGAGCATGCAAGAAGAGTAGAGGATACTTTCATCTTGGCTGCAGTGGTAGCAGGCATGGTTTTTTCTAAAGGGCTGGCAAATTTTGGGGTTGCAATGAAAGCCCGCTCAAATTCGTTGAGGCATTCTTTCACTTTGGCATTTTCCACTTCAAGTCCTCCAATCAAATCATGAAGAACATCACTGGTTACTTGGTGAAATAGGGAGATTTGGGATGGCCACATTTCCCTAAAGTTAATATCTGTGCGAGATTTTTCTTTCCTGTTTGTTACATCTCTCTTTTCAATGACCATACTTTTAGATTGAATATAAAAAAAAACACTCTAGAATACAAAGGATTCATCTTCGTAAAAAATTTTGATCTCATATATTTCCACTGCAGACGACCCAATTTTGTGCATGTGCTCAGTTTCAATTTCAAATTGCACCTGTTCACTTTCAATCTCAGGTTCGTCGACCTGCCCTGCATTGTTTTTTCTCTTCTTCGTTAGTGGAATTTTGTGAGAACTATAAAGTTTTATGCGAGGACGGTCTTATCTCCTCCTTCCTTCAAATATTTTTGGGTTTCTTTCTTACTGGGGTGGGCCGTTGAAGCAATGCTTCGTGATGTTGTGCTCTTGGGAGTGTTGGCGGGGGACTGGGCACTCTTTTCACTGGATACTTTTCCCTGTTGTTTGTATAATTCAATTGCGCTTTGTAATGTGTGTGTTTCGCAATCGCCAGAAGCAGGATTGTTGTCGTCACTGTCCCTGTCTTCGGTGAGGTGTCTATGGATAAAAGAGTTGTTAAATCCAATTTCCAGTAAACGTTCTCAAAAAATACCATCAGGGTTGAACCCTTTTAACCTTTCAGCATACGTTAGGTTCACTTTCTTGAAATGTCCGGCAAATTCGTCAATCTTGTTGACATTTCTGGAGACATAGTCTCTGACTTTCTAGGGCAGAGGAATGAACTATTTTTTTTTCTTGTCATGGAAAAAATGCAACCAGTGGTTGTCTTGCCTCGCTATTTCTGCAACAAACATATTTTTTGTGATGTGGCATGGAAGGAAAGCAGGATTTTCCTTGGAGCCAAAGACCATGAGTACACTGTGATTTTCCTTTTGTTCAAGTGTGCCCTTCCTGTTCAAAAACTTGGTTGCCTGGACAGACATCTGTAGAGCATCCCTCCCTAATAATAAATCTTTGAAAACTGAGACAACGCCATTAAAAACTTCATAAAAACATGGGAGGCCTTGTGCCTCCACAGGGCCTGGTACCAGAATGTTACTGGATCAAATCCACAGTTTATTTTATTGGAAAGAGAAAGTTTTGGAAACATACAACAATGCACTATTGCGAAAATCAAGTACGATGACATATAAAATTTATTTGATTCTTTGAATCGTGACAACTGGGAATAGATCTTAATCGAAATTAGCTTCCCCCAATCGAAAATGAATTGTTCCTTGACTGTGAAGTAAAAAATATAAATAATTATATGGGAAATGCTTGTCGTGGATGCCTTCCCCGTTATTCTTGTAAACAACCAAGCAATTTCCCAGAATGGATTTCTAAAGGAACTTACCTGCAACTTTGTGATATGTTCAGGAACTTTTGTTGGGTCTTCGAGGAACTCGGCTAAGATGTCCAACCCATTGTCATGTTTTTCTAGGAATTTCTTACAGTCTTGTCCTCTGAATGTCAATGTTGGCTCCGACAATTTAACATCTTGTGGAAGACCTGAGGTGACAAAGAAACAAGAGAATGGTCGTGCAGTGGAATAATTCTTTGGCTTGGAATATATTTTTCGGTGCACCAAGAGACTACCTCCTTACAGTCAAAAACCTCAGGGACGCAGCCTGCACGAGCGATTCCAGAGCTCCAAATCACTTCCTTCTGGGCGGAATGGGATGAATAGTAAAATTATGCCCTGGACCAGTGGAATTTCTGGTCCTCATGTCCGAAGATATTTACTGTATCTCCACAAAAATGTTTTCAACCTGCTGCCATAAGTCTACAAGAACATTTGTTTCCTCCAGACGATGAATGAAATGAAAGGTTGTAAGGGATAATATAACCCTGCGCAAATCTTGGTGCAATGCATGTGAATGCGAGATCTCCTTGAGACTTTCATTCATTAATGACAATTTGGACGGGTGTTGCATGATGCATTCTTAACATTAAACACTAGTAATTGCATACATAGAAATGCGAACATGGCGGATACGTCAATGAACAATTAAGCATTATAGATTTCTTGAACGGTTCAACACAACAATGCATGTTCGAGATGAACAATTGGAAGGGAAAAAATAAATCTCCGCAGATCTTGGTTTAATGCGTAATAATGGGAGATCTCCTCGAGCGTTTCTCTCATTAATGACAATGTTGATGGTTCCTGCATGATGAGTTGTTACCATGAAAGGTTTCTAATTACATACTAAGAAAGTACGGAGGTCGCTGGCATGGGAAAAAGCATCTTCAAAACAGGGTTAGAAGGTACAACCATTGTAGGTGAGGGCATGAGGGTCAAATTGTATGTCTCAAAAGTTTTTGAGTGCAATACGCATAACACCGAAGAGGGTATGGTAGGACAGTCCAGAGGGAAATTTGTATATCACTAGTAAGAGCATAACTAATGTATATCAGGAAGGATAGGAAGTTAGTGGCGATGGAAGGCAACGACATATAGTTTGAAACATTTGTGAGCCGTAGTAGAGTGACTCTTGCGAGTTCAAGGAGTCTGGGGTGGAATTGTAGATCACGTGAGTTTTGAGTGCAAGATGTATAACATGGAACAAGAAGCATCAAAGTTGGAAAGCGCCAACCAGGAAACCGTGACCATAAAATTGGCTAAGTATGGAAAGGAACAACAGTCGGTCGGATTCTTCATGTGAGGATATAGATGGAGATGAAGATATGTCAACCTGCCAACACTGGAACCCGCGATCATAGAAAAGAGACTAAGTATATAACAAAAAAACGATAATACATGGGAAGAAGAAAAAGGGAAAAAGGACTAAGGAGTCTGTGGTGGAATTGTAAATCATGGAAATTTTGAATGCAATATGTATATCACGGAAGAAGAAGTAGTAGAGGTTGAATGCGGAAACCCGAAACAGTGACTAAGAATTGGAGATTTCGTGAACCCATCAACACGAGGATCCAAAATAGACTGACAAGGTATCCCCAGAAGACATGAGGCCCCGACGATCAAATTGTATCGTTTGAAACATTTGAATGCATAATATGTAACATGGAAGAGGGGACGATGTCGAAACCTAGTAGTCAATTTTTATATTGCAGAGGGGCGGATGCGAACTGTTTCATATCAATGTATGTGGTTGTCACTAGTAAGAGCATAAACAATGTATATTAGGAAGAACAAGAAGTTAGTGGGGATGGAAGGAAATGACATATACTTTGAAACATTTGTGAGCCATGGTAGCGTGAAGCTTGCGAGTTCATGGAGTTTGCGGTGGAATTGTAGAGCACATAGGTTTTGAGTGCAAGATGTACATCACGAAACAAGAAGCAACAGAGTTCGAAACCACCTAAAATTGGCTAAGTATGGAAAGAAACAACATTCGATCGGATTCATCATGTGATTATATAGATGGAGATACAGATATGTCATCCCATCAACACTAGAACCCGCGATCATAGAAAGGTGACTAAGTATATAACCAGAAAGCCATAATACACAGGAAGAAGAAAAGGGGAAAATGACTAAGGAGTCCACGGTGGAATTGTAGATCACAGAAATTTTGAGTACACGATGTGAACCAGGTAGTCAATTTATATATTGTGGAGGGTTGGATGCCAACTGCTTCATACGATTGTGTTCAGTTGTCACTAGTAAGAGCACAACCAATGTATATTAGGAGCGACAGGAAGTTAGTGGGGATGGAAGGCAACGATAGATACTTTGAAACATTTGTGAACCATGGTAGAATGAAGCTTGCAAGTTTGAGGAATCCATGGTGGAATTGTATATGATGAAAGTTTTGAGTTCAAGATGTATATCACGGAACAAGAGGCAACAGATTTCAAAAGCGCCAACCTGACAAACGCGGCCATAAAATTGCCTAAGTATGGAAAGGAACATCAGTGGATCACATTCATCATGTGAGGATATAGATGGAAATGAAGATATGTCAGCCCAACAACGCTGGAACCCGCGATCATAGAAAGGAGACAAAGTATATAACCAGAAGGCGATAACACATGGGAATAAGAGAAGGGAAAAAGGGTTGAGTGCGGGGTGGAATTCTAGAGAGAGGAAATTTCGAGTGCAAGATGTATATTATGGAACAAGAACCAACATAGTTCGAAAGCAAAAACCTGAAACAGTTTCCAAGAATTGGACATTCGGTGAACTCGACAACAAGAGGATCCAAAACAGGCTGACAAGGTCTCTCCAGAAGACGCGAGGCCCCGACATTCAAATTGTATCGCTCGGAACATTTCAATGCATAATCTGTAACATGGAAGAACAGAAGATGTCAGAATCTGGTAGTCACTTTGTATATTGTGTAGAATGTGATGCCAATTGTTTCGTACCAGTGTGTCCAGTTGTCACTAGTAAGAGCTAATTTAGTATTGAAAATAATGTTTTCAGATACTGTTAGATAGTTGACAGGGATTACCATCCGTAAACAATGGAAAATAGCGTAAGTATGGAAAGGAACAACGGTCGATCGGATTTTTCATGTGAGGATATAGATGGAAATGAAGATATGTCAGCCCGAAAACGCTAGAACCCGCAATCATAGAAAGGCGACAAAGTATATAACTAGAAGGCGATAATACACGAGAAGAAGAAAAGGGAAAAAGGGTTGAGTGCGTGGTGGAATTGTAGAGAGAGGAAATTTCGAGTGCAATATGTATATTACAGAACAAGAACCAACAGAGTTCGAAAGTGGCAACCCGAAACAGTTTCCAAGAATTGGACATTTCGTGAACTTGAAAACAAGAGGATCCAAAACAGGCTGACAAGGTCTCTCCAGAAAACGCGAGGCCCCGACATTCAAATTGTATCGCTCAGAACATCTGAATGTATAATTTGTAACATGGAAGAGTGGACGATGTTGGAATCTGATAGTCAATTTGTATATTGCGGAATATGTGTTGCAGACTGTTTCATACCAGTATGTCCAGTTGTCACTAGTAAGAGCTAATTTAGTATTAGAAATAATGTTTTCAGATACTGTTAGATAGTTGATAGGAATTACCATCCGTAGACAATGGAAATCTCGACCCCACCAACCCTGGAGTCTGTTTGTCAATTTGTATATCGTGGAACTGGGAGCACTGTTTGGAGGACATAGAACAATAGAAGTGCAATGTTGAGCCAACCAGCCCACGGGTCTGCTTGTCAATTGTATATTGCGGAATTCTGGGTGCTATTTGTAGGGCATGAAACAATGGAGGCCCAATTTTGAGTGCGCACGCCCAAGAACCCGCGATCCAAAAAGTGGCTACATATGGAATGTAGAATCCATACATGCTCTATAAAATCTCATGTCCATACTTTATAGTCCCATAATACATGGCAAGAAAAAAAGGGAAAAAGGATGAAGGAATATGTGGTGGAATTGTAGATCATAGAAATTTTGAGTGGAAAATGTATCTCATAGAACAAGAAGCAACATAGTTCGAAAACACCAACCCGACAACTGTGGGCATAAAATTGACTAGATATGAAAAGGAACAACGGTCGATCAGATTCGTCATATGAGGATACAGATGGAGATAAAGATATGTCAACACGCCAAATTGGAACCCATGATCATAGAAAGGCGACTAAGTATATAACTAGAAAGAGATAATACACAGGAAGAAGACAAGGTCTCTCCAGAAGATGCATGGCCCTGACATTCAAATTGTATCGCTCATAACATTTCAAAGCATAATCTATGACACAGAAGAGCAGATGATGTCAGAATCTGGTAGTAAATTTGTAGATTGCGAAGGGTGTGATGCCAACTGTTTCGTACCAGTGTGTCCAGTTGTCACTAGTAAGAGCTAATTTAGTATTGAGAATAATTTTTCTAGATATTGTTAGATAGTTGATATGGATTGCCATCCATAAACATTGGCAATCTTGACCCCGCCAGCCCCGGAGTCCATCTATCAATTTGTATATCACGGAACTATGACCACTGTTTAGAGGAAACAAAACAATAGAAGTGAAATGTTTAGTCATCCAACCCATAGGTCCGCTTGTCAATTTGTATATCGTAGAATTACAGGTGTTATTTGTAGGGAACGAAACAATGGAGGCCCAATTTTGAGCCCACCCGCCCAAGAACCTGCGATCCAAAAAGTGGCTACGTATGGAATGTGGAAGCCAAACATGCTCTATAAAATATCATGTCCATACTTTATAGTCTCATAATACACGGGAAGAAAAAAAGGGAAAAAGGAAGAAGGAGTTTGCGGTGGAATTGTAGATCACAGAAATCTTTAGTGGAAAATGTATCTCACGAAACAAGAACCAACATAGTTCTAAAGCGCCAACCCGTCAACCGCAGGCATAAATTGACTAAATATGAAAAGGAACAGCGGTCGGTCAGATTCGTCATGTGAGGATATAGATGGAGATAAAGATATGTCAACACACCAACGTTGGAACCGACGATCATAGAAATGCGACTAAGTATATAACTAGAAAGGGATAATACATGGGAAGAAGACAAGGTCTCTCCAGAAGACACGTAACAATGTTTATTAATGACAATGTTTTCGAATCCTTGGTGGGTTCTCACTAGTAAAAGCATAAACTGTAGATAACTGAACTTCTTTGGCTGCAACATGTATATGACGGAACATGGGACATAGGTGCTGGATACTGCCAAGTAAAGTGGAAGGAACATCCAAGCCAGCTGCAAAATGTTATTATGTTGAGGCACATGACTTCTTTGGGCAACACAGGTTTGGCAAGTGTATCAAATGGTGCATATCGCATCAGAATATATCTTTCGTCATAGTGGTGGCAGATATGGTGGCCCACATAAAGGTCTGGAATGTTCGAAGGCGACATCAAATTTGTGGAGATTGCAACTACATCCAAAGGAAACCAAACAAACTTTGACAAAGAACATGGTTGTCTCTCAAGCTGGATACCAGACCTAGAAGTAGCTCAAAAAACTTTGAAATAGAAACTTTTGTAGTGATAATATGTCGTTTTATCCACCCATACAGTTTCTATAACCCACCTCTGGTTACATTCGCAAATGAAGCCATATTTCGCATCATTTATGAACATCATAGACCATTTTTGCAACCCACGGTAACTGTGACGCCCCCGAGGAAGATAAATTCTTCTGGGATCTACAAAAATCGATACACTTTCGAAACATGTGTTGTTCAAAGAAACTATATACTTCAACGAAGAAGTATTTTGCACGTGACCTGAAAATCCATTACAACTCCCAGCAAAAAACAAAGAAGTTCAACAAACAAATCTCAAGGCGGGATTTTCAACCAACTAAAGCATCCAATACAAGGAGAACACCTACTAGAAGATACGTGTTCTTCATGTCACATAAAACCAGTCTCTCTTCTTTCATTTGGGCCTCAATCACATCTCTAACTTGTCTTACATGTCCATGACCAAGAACATTAGAACGAAGGCACTGTAAAGAGCAACTCTTTGAAAATAGAGAGAAATGCAAATAATTATTTAAAAGCAACGCTGAATGATATTCCATAGATTTTGTTTTAATTCATTTTAATGACAAATGTTCTTGATATTTTCTCTTATTAATGCCAATCTTTTCGAATATGTACCCTGAATAGTGACTAATAGCATGTATCAACATTCCCATATCCGAGCGGATTCTCAAATCTGACATCTAATATATGAACAATATTAAAGAGGGACATGACGTCAAGGCCTCTGTTGGTGACAGGTTTGTGGACTATGTCGAAGCCTTTATGAAAACTAAAAGAGGATTTTATTTTTATTTTTTTATTTTTATTTTTGCAAATTCAAAATGCAGGCAAAAGAAATTACCAGATCCCATAATATTCACCTGTCTATTCATTTTAATGGGAGAGGTCCTCGAGCTTTCCTCTTATTAAAGCCAATCTTTTCGAACCTGTTTGGTTGGTTATGAATTCTCAAATCATAATTAGTGTCAATTGGGAATGGCGGAAGGTAGCTGGGATGGAGGGGAGCGACAAATGCTTTTAAATTTTTTGAACCTGGAAAAGCGTCAACCCGCCAAACTTTGAAAACTGGACTAAGTATGGAAAGGTAGGTACGATAGACAAACTCATTGCAGACAGAGGCACAGTTTCGAGTTTGAGGAGTGCGGGGTCGAATTGTAAAGCACAAAATTTCTGGGTGCAAGATGTATACACCGAAAACGAACTGTCATTCTTCGATAACACCTATCCACGAAGCCACGTCCACAAAAATGGCTAAGTATGCAACTGAACGGTGGCCGGTCGGAACGACCAAAGAAACACGAGAAACTATAGAGCCAGAAACACAGTTTACAAGAGGGAAAAAAAGGGAAAGGACAACTATATCTCTCTGACAACAAAACTTACTCTCATAACTACGAAACCATAGTAAAACATAAACCATGGAAAAAACATCGCCAGGAATGAAATATAATTTGAGGCCGACAAACTCTGGTTCAACGCGTAAGAGGTGCAATTTACATCGACTGCAAATTTGTTTCTATGTTATTTTATCTTAATAGTATTGTATGGAGAGTCCATTGCAAAAGAATGTAAGAACATATCCAATTGCGGATGAAACATCCCAACATTGCAAACCCTAGGCAAACAAGAACAAGCATCAAATAACAACCCAGTTAAGAAGCACCAAAAGGTCCAACTGTAGCCGCAAGATCCGAACCCTGGAAACTTGAATCAAACAACAATAAGCAACACATCGTGAACAAAGAAGCAAGCAACAACCAGTCCACCAGGAATGACGCAGTTCCAATCGCGGTTGCACAACCCCAAATGTGCAAACTGCAACAACACCAACAGGCAAACAATAACAACAACAACTGCCAAATAAGAAATCAGTGGAGATGCAAAAAAACAAGCATGAACCACTGAACCAACAATGCCACTGAAGCATATAAATAAATAAAAATGGAAGAAAATGTATTGTAACAAGCCTGCTAAGTAAACATTCAACGCTGCCAAGCCTCTTAGGTAAAAAGTATGTCAGAAATGAAAATTCGAATCAAACAACAATAAGCAACACACAACGAACAAAGAAGCAATCATCAACCAGTCCACCAGGAATGACGCAGTTCCAATCGCGGTTTCACAACCCCAAACGTGCAAACTGCAACAACACCAACATGCAAACAATAACAACAACAACAACCAAATAAGAAATCAATGGAGATGCAAAAAAACAAGCATGAACCACTGAACCAACAATGTCGTTGAAGCATATAAATAAATAAAAATGGAAGAAAATGTATTGTAACAAGCCTTCTAAGTAAACATTCAACGTTGCCAAGCCTATTAGGTAAAAAGTATGTTAGAAATGCTCTGTAAACATTTAAGAAAAGAATGCAATGTGGCAGCTCCCTGACGTATCCCATTTTTTTTTTTTAATTTATGTAACAATAGTTCCAACAGTGGAGAATGTATTCAAAGGCCAAACTTTGGATATGACAGCATATCAAACATTGCCATAAATTTAGCTAGCAGAAAATGTTAAACCAAACATTCGAACTAATGCTAGCATTAATACACTTTCGACCAATGCATAAGAAAATATATGATTCAAAAAGACCATTTACGATCAAATACTTTGGATATGCCAACATATATAACATTGGGAATAACAAAGATGACAATAAGACCTCCAATCCCTTGTCCAATCATATCATGACAAATATGATATTTTTTATTATATAAAAATCCATCTTTTCAGTTCCCTGGTTCCAACAATAGATTATATGGAAATATTTGTGGTCAAAGGACAAACTAATACGAAGTCAACGAATTATCAATCGTTATAGTCCCTCTATGCCTATGACAATGACTAATAACGTGAAAGGAAGTGAAATGCAATCATTATTAGTATGAATGTAATAATCAATGCAAAGTTTAATTATGATACCACTATGATATTTAATCTACTTGCTAGACTTCCATAATCATGATAATAATTATCCAATAACACTTAAGTAAAAGAAGTTGAAATGCAATAATGCGAAAGGAAGTGAAATGCAATAATAATTAATATGAATGTGATAATTAATACAAAGTTTAACCATGATACAACTATAATATTTAGTCTACTTGCTATACTTTGATAATCATGATACAACTATAATATTTAATCTACTTGCTATACTTTGATAATCAAGATACAATTATATTATTTCATTTAGTTAGAGTAACATTGAATTACACTTTAGTTTAATAATAATAAACTAAAAATAATAATTATAATAATTATAGAAATCTATAAATAAAATAAATTGGTATAAATTTATGTTGCACGTACGAAACTAGTAGAAGTTTTCGAAAAGTAAATTTAGGAACGACAATAATATATATTAAAAATATATAAAAAAATATTTTAGATTACAATGATACTTTAGATTACAATGTATAGAGATATTGATACATTTTAAATATTATTTAAATAAAATTGAAGGTCAATCAAGAATAATGTTTCTCCTATTGCAACTACAATATTAAAATTACTATTTAATTTTTGCTGATAATTATATGAATATATTTAATACAATATTGAAACTTTAATATCCATAAATATTCCATTACAAAATGAGAAACAAATTTGAAAATACATATATACAATTTTGACATCTTTTTAAAATTAAACTTTACTTATATAAACTTTAAACATCTTTCTAAATTTGAAGCATTATTTTTTTTTTTATTGGAAAGAACAAAATGATACTACTCTTCTAATATGAAAATACAATAAAAGTCAATGATATGGTTGGTTGATATCAACTACAGAGTGGAGCAAATGCTTTCATGTTTAGTTTGGGCTTGAAGGAAAATATACATCCACTAAATGTTTTTCATATCCACAACTACAAAGTGAGTATTATTAAGTTTTTTTACTTAACAAAATTTTGAAATAATATTTACGTGTAGTTTAGTCTTAGTTTTATAGTGATATTTTGAATAAATATAATGAATATGATGATGATGATGATGATGATTAACGTCCACTAAGACCGAATTGGTTTATCGGACCTTAAGAGGGTAAGTGATTACTTGTAAATCTTTAGAATTTTGTTTCTGTGCTCGAAAAGCATTAAGATAAGCTTTTCAAGATCACCATACTTTTGTTGAGTTAAGAGGTTACGAAGGTTGGTAGTGTGATAAATATTTTGAAAATGAGATCTAATATGGGTATAGGTTGGACATTCTAAGAGAAAGTGCTTTTCATCTTCAACCTTTTTAGTGTCACAAAGGTGACACACTCTTTCATCCCATGACGTTTTAGGAATTGACCAACGCCCAGTTTCACTATGGAGCTCGTGAGAATTTGTTCTTATCTTAGCAATGCTTATTTTTTTCTTTACGCTTGGCAAAACATATAGATAATTTTGATCTTCTAGATTAGGGTTGATTACATCTTTATAATACCTTGATTTTCTTTTTTCCTCTAACTCTTTATCACACCACATTTTCTCCTTCAATTTTGATTTGATATTTTTTTTAATAGTATCTTTATTCTGCAAAATTGTTTCTTCCATGAATCCCCAATAGTTTAGCCAAGACCGGACGTCTTTATGCCATCCTCGCTTGAGTTGATGGTGGTTATGACTTGATTTTGAAGAAATTTTAGGTAGCCTCTTGTCTTCCATGTTGTTTAACTTGTTCTTATACATTAGGTATCTATTCATAGCCATGCTCTCAATGGGGGAGAGGCTTGTTTCTAAGAGGAGGATGGGATAGGGTGTATTTCCTTTAATTTTGAGATTATAGGTTATAAAATTATTTTTTATTTTCTCTATCTTTCTCCAAGATTCACGAGAGATACTATATCCCCAGACTTCACATCCATAAAGAATTACAGGTGTAACAAGAGTCTTAAAGAGGAGTTTCTTCTTATCCCAACTCCAAAGATCCGCTGATTTACAATTGTTTTCAAGCCCATAATAAGCTTTCCATCCCCCAATAATCCTTTTCTCAATGCTATAATTCCAATTGAACTTGTGGTGAATATCAATTCGAAGATATTTGTATGAAGTCACTTCCTCCAATTTGTTGTTGTCATATACAAAGGTATCATATTGGATTTGTTGTTGTCATATACAAAGGTATCATATTGGATTTGTTGTTGTCATATACAAAGGTATCATAAGGGATCTTATTGTATTTAATAATCATGACCTTAGTCTTATCAGTATTAATAGTCATATCCATATTGGAGCAAAATTCCTTGAGGATTCTTAGTTGGTTTTCAAGATCATGGGGACTCCTTGCCATAAGAATTATATCATCGGCATAAAGAAGAAGATTGATGACTATACCAGTGAGAGTACTGCCGACACAACATGTTTTTTCCAAGCATTCTTCTAACTTGTGAATGTATATGCTTTTGTAAAAAATTATGTATTTGTAATAATGGAATAAATATATTTACATTTTAATTTAATATAATTCTAATTTAAAATTCTTAGTTTAGGAAACTGATTCCCAAGATCTCATTTCTTTAATGTTGAAACTCCCAAAAAAACTCTCAAGTTCTCAAAAAAATTCCCAACCAATTAGAGACATTCCCAACCAATCCCCAAGCTCCAAAAACTTCAGAAACAAATTTCAAAAATGTTGAAAATACTGAAAACAATTCCTATGCAACTATAGTATAAATAAAATTTAATCAACACCAAGATTAAGTATATTTTAAAAACACAAGAGAATTAGGCTACTTTAACCGCAAGATAATCAACCCCTATTTTTTTTTTTTTATCCCTGTGCATGACTCCTGATTATATTGCATGAATGCTTATTACGCCGAAAGGCCTATACCTATTGGCGATGTGCACAATTAATCACCTTTTAAACTAAAATTTTAATCTGATGGCTAACAATTGAAGATGCTGGCATATTCTTAGTCATCCTCCCAAATCAATGAATGTGATTTATTCTTCATAACGTCCTTGTATTTTTGAATACATCCGTTAACCTGTTTACTTTTTAACATTTACCTAATCATATTAAGAAATTATTGTATCACTATATGATTTCCACTTTAAATGATTAACGTTTAGAATTACCACATTCCTTCGCTGGCATATTGGATAAGCGTTCCATTTTCTGTCTGTGGACGCGTTTCATATTGAATCGCCCAGGGTGGAAGACTATTGGATCGCCCAGCGTTTCATATTGCGCATTTGCATTCAATTAGGTCTCCCACGCCAGAATATAAAATTTGTGTTTCATATTGCACGTTTGCTTTTTTTTTCATATCGTCGAGCAGCTGCCTTGTGATCTCCTCACAATTTTCTACGGAAACGTTTACAATGTCCCCGCAGATAAGTTGCTATACTGTTCAGATTTTTTTAAAATGGGATTTTGTGTTTCTATGCACTGTAAATTAAACAATAAGATTAGTTCATGCAATCTCATTTACCTCTTACTCTCAGTCGTGCCCAATCTTCTTAGACTATAAATGCAGGTAAGCTACATGTAGCGAAATAATGAATACGAAGAAAACTAATTTGGTTACAAATTGGAAAATTTAGTTATGTTTGCAATGAGTGTTTGCAGCGGCTCTTCCAATCAGTGGGAAGTTTTCCATACAACGGTTTTTAGAGAAAAGGAATGACAGGCTCTACTGAAAAGCACGTTACGCTCCTCTGCGTATTGGATTATCCTTATAATATTATTTTAAGAATTTATTGGATTCTTGTACATTTTTGTACGAAATCTTCTTAATTTTGTGAACATAACTCAAGAATTCGAGTAGAAAACTCAATATTGAATAGAATAAGTTAATCTAACCTCTTTGAACGGTCGGACACAATTATCTGTACATATCAAGAGATTTTCGAAAATGGGAATCAGTTATATTATATCGCCAAGTAAAACTCGCAAAAGTTTTTAATGTATGATGGCTTTCAAGATTCAGTGAAAAAGGTTTGTCTGATCAAAAAATTGTTTTGGTTTTTTAATATTTGTTCGTGCAATGAGATCTGAGTGCGTATCTCATTTTTCTAAATCCCTTTTAGAGAAACGAAGTCCTCCCAGTTCAGAGTCGGAAGGAGATTTTTTTCATTTTGGCCGACACTATTATTGCTACAAGGAGGTGATGGAATGAACAAATGAATTTCATCAGACATTTTCTTCATTCTGGCTGACAACATAAACAATTATAAATGGAGGAAATGAGATTCATCAGACCTTTTTTTTCATTCTGATTGACAATATCATTGGTGATGGAATGAGCAAATGAGCGTCATCAAACTTTTTCTTTATTCTAACTGACAATATAATTGCTGCAAGGAGGTTAACAGTTTCATATTCTTCGTTTCATCTTACCAACCATAAACCTTTCGGCGTCCACCAGCAGCGATTTAGCGGCTGTGCTAGTTATATTGGAGTTTAAAATTATCTCGTTCTTATCATATATGAGATTAAAATAATTTTGTTTAAACATTTGTGTATTCCTTCATAATATATGGTTATTGATAGATTTAATAGCCAATCTTATAACATATACTAGTTATTGAAATGTTTAGTTGCACACATTTATAGTTAGTTAGGGGTTCACTATTTTATTTGAGTTAGTTAGAGCTTATTGATTGTTATGGCTTAAGGATCCGATAGCCAATCTTATAAGATATAGTAGTTATTGAAATGTTGAAATGCTTAGTTGTACACAGTTATAGTTAGTTAGGGATTCAATATTGTAGTTAGTTAGAGTTTGTTTTGGTTTTTGTACACTATTACAACGAATATTATGAGTTTTTTTTACAAAAAATTGTGTTGTATTTATCTTTATGTTTTTATTTTGGGTTTGTAAATATGTATTAATTTTAATTTCAAGTTCCCAAATAAATGTGATACATTTTTCTCTCACACTTTGTGTTTTTATAATCTGTTTATATTTTTCATAATTTTAGATATATTAAATACTTAGATAAATTAAAAAGAAATTAAAATGCAAATCCCTGGATATTGATGATGATAATGGTGAAAAGGTAAAAGATTATTAAAGAATTGTATTTTTATGTTTTAAAAGAAAGGTTAGGAAGGTTGGTAGTGTGACAAATCTTTTGAAAGTGAGATCTAATCTTGGTATAAGCTAGACACTCTAAGAGAAAGTATTTTTCATTTTCAATCCTCTTAGTGTCACAAAGGTGATATAGTCTTTCATCCCATGATATTTTTTTTTCTTTACACTAGTGAAGACGTAGAGATACTTTTGATATTCCATAATAGGGTTGATCACCTCTAACTCTTTCCTATAGATCTTTATCATGCCACAATTTATCTTTAAATTTTGTTGTTATAATATTTTTAATATTATATTTGTTGTGTAATATGATCTCTTCCTTTATGCCCCAATGGTTTAGTCTAGATTGGGCATCCTGCATCGTGCTTGAGCCAAAAGTGGTCGACCTCGTCTTCCACATTGTTTAACTTGTTCTTATACATTAGGTACCTTGTCATAGCCATGCTCTCAATTGCGGAAAGACTCTCTTATATGACTATAATATGATAGGGTGTATTTCCTTTAATTTTAAGATTGTAGGTTATAAAATTCTTTTGGATTTACTCTTTCTCCAAGACTCTCTAGAGATACTTCATCCCAAAACCTAACATCCATATAAAATAACTTGAGTAACAAGAGTCTCAAAGATGAGTTTTTTTTAATCTCATATCCAAAGATCTTTTGATTTACAATTGTTTTCAAGCCCATAATAAGTTTTTCACACTCTATTTAACATTTTCTTAATGCTTGAACTTGTGATGAAAATATCTTCAGAAATATTGATTTAACTTTTGTTTATTTATTTATATTTTAATTTAAAATACTTTACCATTAAAAATGAGTTAAAAAGTGAACAAACTTAATTTTTTAAGCATGGATTTTTTAGGTCAAAATAACTTTTCACCTTGATATATTTCTTTTTTTTTTGAAATTTCAAATCATATATATATATTACTTGATAGAACGTGGGGAAATTCATCACCTAACACTTCCCCTCATTTCCAAAATGATATCAGGATAAACTAGATTTTATATAAAGCCAAGAATTTTTCCATAACTTATTATGCTAAACCCAATTAACAAATTTCAAATATATATATTTTAAAATGAATTAAATTCTTTAAAAACAAATTTTCATAATCAAAATTTCTAATAATAAAAAAATATAATTTTTAACTAAAATCTAAATAAATTATATATATATATATATATACACACACACACACACACACACACACACACACAGAGAGATATATATTATCATAAAAATATATACCAAAAATTTCTTATACCAAAAAACATTTTTATCATAAAACTAACATATCCTTGAATAGCCGAACAAAATGAGTATATATGTTGGAAAATAACTACATTGTGTTGCACTATTATTACTCACCTTACTTAAGGAAGGAAATTGTACTTACACTATGTTACCAATTTATCAATATTATTACAAGATTTATCTCAACTTTATCCTAATAAGGATTCACATAAATCTAAAAAATAGTTTTTTTAAATTCATATTTAGTTAACTATTAACTAAATTGTGTTGCATGCAAATTTAATATGCATGTTTGTAACACCTAATGACTACTAACACCAAAATCAACGGATTTTAATGAAATCTAGCTAACACCAAAGTTAACTCATTGGCTCATCATTATCAAAACATAATAGATTTTATTAAGACTTCAAAAAACCCCTTCTAATAAAATTGTAAAAACTAAACTCTATTTTATATTAATAATCACATCTCAATAAACGTTACAGAGAAAGGTAACATGTCTATGTGAATTGGTGGTAAAATATGAGAGATTAACTATTTAACCCATGATATTTAATGACTATAAAATATGAGAGATTAACTATTCCAAGTTTATGAGAAACCATTTTACATTTTTTGTTGATCCATTATCACCAATTCTCATAAACATGAAATATCCATAAATACTTTAAAAACATAACATTAAAAATATTCCTAAATACCATAAAAACACAATATTGAAATTAGTAAAAAAAAATACTCAAGACATGAAATAATGTCTCAAAAATTTACAAATCTATATAAATTAAGTTCTTAGAAATTTAAATAATAAACACCAAAATATATTAAACCCTCATTAGTTTCAAAATATGAACTTGTAGATATAATCTCCATAAACTTTTTTGTTTTTCACAACTACACAATATTAATAATAGGCAAAACCTGTTTCTTAACTCATTTTATACTTAATTGTCTTAAGTTATTCCTTATGTCTCGTTTGGTAAATTGTATGCATCAAATTTGAAATGATGAATTTTACATTTATTACTTTAATGGATAAGTGTTTCCTTACCATAGAGTACTTTATTTTTAGACTCATGAAAATGAATGTGAATTCAATACTACTGAAACAACTTGGTGGTAAGTACATACCAAAATAAAAAAAAATATTAAAAACCAAATCAAAATAGATAAATTTCAACTATGAAGCACCTTCTCCCACAATTATAAAATGCTAAACCCTATCCATTTTATTAGTTGTTTGAATCTAGTAGATCCTCTCCATATATATATATATGGTAAACGATAGCACCAAGTCGAATAAAAGGAAAATAGTGTCAAAACCGAGCACGCTTCACCATTTACTTTGATAAAAATTGGGACAAAACTGAGCAGTTTCCTCCTATTTCACATCCAAATGGACCCACTTCACCATTTAATTTGTTTCTATCAATCTAACCCATAATTCCCTAAGGAGGCATGTTGCGTCCAACTTAGTATATTTCCAATGTTACTTGGCTTTCAAGGCTCCTAACAACATCCACATGGTCAACGAGCTACATCAACACCATATCCGTTATAATTATCCTTACCCAATAACATCTATCACACGTTGGAGGGTTGATTTTGAATTAGTATTTTGGATCAAGAGGTACAAAGAGAAAGATGAGGATATGAAGCTTACGCAGATCAAGCATGTGTGCTAGCTATGTAGTGACACAGGTGATCCAGGTGTTACACTTGTAGGTATGCATGGTTTATGTTACAAGTGTAAAGCCACATGTTTTTCTTTCGTGCTTGGTTCCCTTAAGCTCACATGAAGACATTGGTTGCCTTAAGCTCACATGAAGACACTTATGACAAGATCCCATATTATCTAAACAAAACCAACATTTGATAGATTCCATCAAAAATATGTAAATAGGTAAGATCCATCTACAATCCATTCCCGAATCGCATTTTGCTCTAATATAAAATACCTAAACTTTCATTCCAAAGTCCAATAGGGTTGATATTCGATCGAATAAATAATCTCCATCGGAAGGCCTTGCACAACAGATGTGGTCGATTAGGGTATATTCTGTCAAGCCCAAAACCCTTTTTCTTTTCCTTTCTGGTAAGTGCATGTTCCTCCATGTTTACTTTTGAGATTTCTGAGATACGCAACCATGTTTACTTTTGAGATTTCTGAGATACGCAACCATGTTTACTTTTGATATTTTTGAGATACGCTAGTCATTCTCCATTGACATTGTGTTGTGTTATTACTGTATATTGTTTTTTATATATGTTTGTCTATTTTTTGCCATTCCCAAATATGGTCTGTTAAACTACAGTTATAATGTTTTCTATGATTCGGTCTATTCATATGTGTTTCCGGTTAGTCAATGCTATGGTTTGTTTAACATTTTCATTGTAATAGTCTGAACGTTGTACATGATTTTCAAGATGAAAGCTTGAATGCAATAAATGCAAGTTCTTAGTGTGATGTGAAACTATCAGTTTTGAAAAACAGATGCAGCTCAAGCCCTTTCTACATTTGGGGAACATTTAAAGTTATCATTTTCATGTGAAACTGAAACAAAGTTGATAGATCATGGGATGAGCATTAACTACCCATCAACAGTTATCTTGACTATAAGGTATGCGATACTCTTTCGTGCGTGTAAAAATAGGGAAATTTTTATATAAGTTAAAGTTGTGTTGGTGCATTGAGTTCAACTTTATGATATATCTAAATTCGATGGATCATAGCCTCACCACTAAAAGTTAAATATTATATTAATGCCTTTCGACAATGGGGAAGTTGTCTGCTCCATCTTGGAAGGCTTTGTCGTAGTTGTAATTGTACGTTGTTTCACATTTAATTTATTTTTACATATAATGCATGGGATGTGTGAGTTGAAAACATGAACATTTGTGTAAGTAGATCTCTTATTAATAATTGTAAGGATTTGTATGGAAATCTTGTCCTATACAAATTCTGTTGTCATTATTTGGCAGAGTCTTATCCCCTCTTTTCTCATTTTGAAGTGGATGCTCATTCATGTCATTTTCATGACTTGTCGATGTGATATCCAACCTATACATATTCTTTCTGTTCAATCAAATTCCATTGATGAGTTGTTTTCCATTATATGTTTCTTTAGAATGCAACATAGAATGCAACATTAGAGCTATGAATGTAGAGTTCGGACCCCACGGACATGAAAAAACAACATGATATTAGTTCTAACGATGGACGTGTTAGAACAGGTACCCATTGATTGTTTTGAATATTATTTCATCGTTTAAAACACACTCAATCCAGCCTGGAGTAGTGGGTCGAGGTTTGTTTCTTCGGCCGGATTTTTAATATTGTGTAGTTGTGAAAATCTAAAACCCACCAAGTCATTTCAAGTAAAGTGATTTTCCTTAAAAATATGAATCAACCCACCTCCACAAATATCAAGTAATGATGACTATTCTCAGTGCCAATTACCCACTAAATTATAATAAATTTTATCACACTCTAAAAATAGGAAAAAATAAAAAAAAATTGTACCTCCTTTACCTCGTAATCAATATAGGACATTTTTTTTTAAGTATTCAATGGTTCCACCTCATATCTTCCATGCAAATTAGGTGGAGCGAAGTAAGATTAGTCAATGTTTCTACATTTTTATATAAATTTCAATCCTTAAAATTATCCTTAGTTGGAAATACGGAAACTCTCTCAACAATTTTGAAAAATTTAAGATCATTTTGAGATAATTGTGTGCGCTTCTAAACCCTATATTATACATGTAACAATATTATTTATGGTAGTCGATATCACACCAAATTGGTGTATGAGATTCCCTTTTTTGTGGGACAAGGGAACCCCTCCGCGCAACGATTTGACTGCTAAAGTCTACATAGGTATACATACCCTACCCCCCTTTGGATTTGAACTTGTGACTTTTTGGAGGAAACACATATTTTTAACCATGAGATCCACTCATGTTGTATATATTTATCATTTAAAGAATGAAATAATAATGGACGATTTAATTTTTGAAATTATCATTAAACAACTCATGTTTATCACTAAAATTCATAAGAGACAAGAAAAAGGCATCGACAAACATGTGGATGGACTAAACCATACTGGGGTAACATATCATCATGTACTAATATCAAAGTTTTGTATTTTTGTATTTAATAAGAGCCCTGTAGTGACGATCCTCGTTGCATAAAGTTCCACTTAAGGTGTCCTCATTCCCTTGAGATAGTCTCATAGAAATAAGTAAAATAAGAGTAGTACATGTCCTAACTATTTTTAAATATCTGATTCTATGCATATTGGATACAATGAACGAACACATACTAGATGAATTGGTGCCTAAAAAACCCCTGCTTACATATGTAAACAAGACTTACATATTTTAGAATAAATAACAGTGTGAAAAAATTAAACTTTTGCAAATGTTGTAACTAATCTAAATCCACAATTTAGATGGTAAGGACCTCACATATTGACCTTCTCCTTTTGTCATCAAAGGAGCAGAGGAAAGGAAAATGGGCCCTTCTTCAATGTGGGTTCTCCTAATAACACATCACATTGATCATGTTGCATTTAACACACGCACAAGATACGTGCTTATCCTAATAACACTTAGAATTCACAATGACAAAGAAAACAAATGAGAGAGGACAACATCGTAATTCAAAAAGTCCATGTGATAAGATAGTAGTAAAAATAACTTTATATTGTAATTTCCACTCACACCAAACATGGTGTGATTTTAGTATCACCGAATTAAGTTGATCGTTTTATAAGTAAAAGAAAAGCGGTCGCCAGGGGTCATGGTCCAAGTGGCAGACGCCTTCTACCTAGCAACACTGTCGGGCTCCATCAAATGTCGAAACGACGGAGGCACGATATTGACGAAAGGTTAATGAACAGGTGGCAAGTTATTACAGGCTTGGAATAGATGACCAAAATTCGAGAGTGAATTCCCCCTTAAAAACGAACGGCGTAATAAATAAATAATCAAAATTAATAAATCATCCTCCCTCTAATAGTATCTCTTAATTATTCCATATGTACCCAGGTTGTATAGCTGTCCGGCAATGAGCTGGAAATCCACGGCTCTGACCCGAACTGCTTCTTCTGTTTTTGAATACAGTTCCGGCGCAACCCCGTTGTAAGGAAGGTTGTTATTTACTAGCACAGCCGTTAAATCGCTGCTGGTGGACGCCTAAAGGTTTATGGTTGGTAAATCGCTGCTGGTGGACGCCGAAAGGTTTATGGTTGGTAAGATGAAACGAAGAATATGAAACTGTTAACCTCCTTGCAGCAATTATATTGTCAGTTAGAATAAAGAAAAAGTTTGATGACGCTCATTTGCTCATTCCATCACCAATGATATTGTCAATCAGAATGAAAAAAAAGGTCTGATGAATCTCATTTCCTCCATTTATAATTGTTTATGTTGTCAGCCAGAATGAAGAAAATGTCTGATGAAATTCATTTGTTCATTCCATCACCTCCTTGTAGCAATAATAGTGTCGGCCAAAATGAAAAAAATCTCCTTCCGACTCTGAACTGGGAGGACTTCGTTTCTCTAAAAGGGATTTAGAAAAATGAGATACGCACTCAGATCTCATTGCACGAACAAATATTAAAAAACCAAAACAATTTTTTGATCAGACAAACCTTTTTCACTGAATCTTGAAAGCCATCATACATTAAAAACTTTTGCGAGTTTTACTTGGCGATATAATATAACTGATTCCCATTTTCGAAAATCTCTTGATATGTACAGATAATTGTGTCCGACCGTTCAAAGAGGTTAGATTAACTTATTCTATTCAATATTGAGTTTTCTACTCGAATTCTTGAGTTATGTTCACAAAATTAAGAAGATTTCGTACAAAAATGTACAAGAATCCAATAAATTCTTAAAATAATATTATAAGGATAATCCAATACGCAGAGGAGCGTAACGTGCTTTTCAGTAGAGCCTGTCATTCCTTTTCTCTAAAAACCGTTGTATGGAAAACTTCCCACTGATTGGAAGAGCCGCTGCAAACACTCATTGCAAACATAACTAAATTTTCCAATTTGTAACCAAATTAGTTTTCTTCGTATTCATTATTTCGCTACATGTAGCTTACCTGCATTTATAGTCTAAGAAGATTGGGCACGGCTGAGAGTAAGAGGTAAATGAGATTGCATGAACTAATCTTATTGTTTAATTTACAGTGCATAAAAACACAAAATCCCATTTAAAAAAAATCTGAACAGTATAGCAACTTATCTGCTGGGACATTGTAAACGTTTCCGTAGAAAATTGTGAGGAGATCACAAGGCAGCTGCTCGGCGATATGAAAAAAAAGCAAACGCGCAATATGAAACACAAATTTTATATTTTGGCGTGGGCGAGCCAATAGTCTTCCACCCTGGGCGATTCAATATGAAACGCGTCTACAGACAGAAAATGGAACGTTTATCCAATATGCTAGCGGAGGAATGTGGTAATTCTAAACGTTAATCATTTAAAGTGGCAAGCATATAGTGATACAATAATTTCTTAATATGATTAGGTAAATGTTAAAAAGTAAATAGGTTAACGGATGTATACGTTAATCATTTAAAGTGGCAAGCATATAGTGATACAATAATTTCTTAATATGATTAGGTAAATGTTAAAAAGTAAACAGGTTAAAGGATGTATTCAAAAATACAAGGACGTTATGAAGAATAAATCACATTCATTGATTTGGGAGGACGACTAAGAATATGCCAGTGTCTTCAATTGTTAGCCATCAGATTAAAATTTTAGTTTAAAAGGTGATTAATTGTGCACATTGCCAATAGGTATAGGCCTTTCGGCGTAATTAAAAAATATCAAAAATAAATAAAAAATAACTGTTCGGTTAAATTTGATCATGAATGTCCAGATTCCATTACCGTGGCTGCCTCGTCGTTTCAATCACATTCATTTTAAATATCCAGTATTTATGGGAGATTTAGTATAAAAGTTCTATTTTTATTTTTTCCTTTGTTATTTTTTAAATGAGTTTTGGTTAAAATTCAACCAAAAATTCAAGAAATTGTAAATTTTAGTGGTTGAGATTACATATTACTAGCACAGTTATATACTAGCACAACTGCTAAAGGTCGGTTGACAACATGTGCCATAAAACGTCTGTGGTAATTTAAATGTGGCAATTAAATGTGGCAATTACATATCCTTACAGTAATTACATATCACATATCCAGCATGGTTTAATCTTACTTAATCATTTAAACGTGGAAATTACATATCCTTACAGTAATTTTTTAATGTGATTAGGTAAATGTTAAAAAGTAAACATGCTAACGGATGTCTTGATAAATGCAAGAAAATTATGAACAATAAATCTGACCCATTGATTTTGGAGGACGACTAAGAATATGTCAGCATCTTCAATGCATAGCCATCAGATTAGGGTTTAAGGTTAAATAAGGTTAAAAGATCATTAATTGTGCCCATTGTCAATAGGTGTACGCCTTTCGGCGTAATAATTTATGACTGATAAACGCCGAAAGACTATATAATTTCTCTCCTGCGTCTGCCAAGGTTTCAGGTTAATTGCATTGAGTACACGGCATCTAACCATCTCTGTAAGCTATGGAAATGGAAGCGAAATGATCAGAATCCGTCTGGAAAGTTACAAGAAGTATTCCACTACAGATGTGGTTCAGAAGTAGAACGTGGGCATTTATTTAGATGTCATGGTTTAATTTTACTTAATCATTTAAACGTGGCAATTACATATGTTTACAATAATTTTTTAATGTGGTTAGGTAAATGTTAAAAAGTAAACATGTTAACAGATGCCTTGATAAATGCAAGAAAGTTATGAACAATAAATGTGATCCATTGATTTTGGAGGACGACTAAGAATATGCCACCATCTTCAATGCATAGCCATTAGGGTTTAAGGTTAAATAAGGTTAAACGATCATTAATTGTGCCCATTGTCAATAGGTGTACGCCTTTGGCGTAATGAGTGCCTTCCCTATTTTTAAGGATGTTGATTGAATTTATGCATTCAAAAATGTGATTTAAACAATGTAAAATTTTGAATTAACAATTTAGTTGCAGGA
>ML784449.1:336475-365151 GCA_009831015.1 Picea engelmannii
GAATATGGCTCAAATATACATTTGAGGTATTGACTTAGTTGGTTAGTGCATTATCTTTAAGGGTTTACTTTAACTTTCAAAGTCACAAGTTCTATTGGACACAACATTTTTATTATCCATCAATAATCTTTATTTAAAGGGTACGTAGGTAGGTATTTCAAAACCAAACAATCTTACAAATTTGATGGTTTTGACAATTCCAATATTAATTTTGATAAAGCAAACAAATCACCTTTCACTAATTAATTACTCTCATTTAATTTAGAAATATTATAATTAATGTGGTAATCAATGTTATTAAAAAATTGACATTAAAATATAGAGTATTTCAAAACCAAACAATCTTACAAATTTGATGGTTTTGACAATTCCAATATTAATTTTGATAAAGCAAACAAATCACCTTTCACTAATTAATTACTCTCATTTAATTTAGAAATATTATAATTAATGTGGTAATCAATGTTATTAAAAATTTGACATTAAAATATAGACGACATTAAATACATTAAATAAGTTAAGGTTATGTTACACGACCAAGGGAGACACCAAATTAATGTATGAAACCCCTATATTAGATCAAATTACTTATAAATTGAAAACATATTATATGTTGTAAATATGTTTTTGATAATATTGTCATTACTTTGGCCGAGAGTAACTGAAGAAGTACAGAGGGACACAACTATTGTTTGAGGACAACATGGAGCAGCTTTCTGAATCTATAAACTCTGTTGAGAACGGGTAATGGTTTTTATTGGTAAATTTTGAAACTAATTTTGAATTTATTCATTGAAGTTTTTATTATGTTTTAATAATAATATTTTAGTTATTTATTTTCTTAAAAAATAAAAGAGACAGAAATCCCTGTTCATTGTCTCTCCCTGTTCATTGTCTCAGAAAACGTTTTGTTTGTTAATCGTCTCATAAAATGTGTTGTTTGTCTCAGAAAAGGTTTTGTTTGTTCATTGCAAGTTTTGTTTAAAAAATAAAAGTGACAGAAATCCCTGTTCATTGTCTCAGAAAAGGTTTTGTTTGTCCATCGTAGGTTTTGTTTAAAAAATAAAAGAGACAGAAATCCTTGTTCATTGTCTCAGAAAAGGTTTTGTTTGTTCATCGTCTCATAAAAGGTGTTGTTTGTCTCAGAAAACAGAAGGTACACGCCTCCTGAATACCATCTAAATCATTGTAGTAACAATCCATCAATAGGTCTAACGCCTTTGGTAGATTAACCTTAGCTAGTCTTCTATCCATAAGAAGACCAACCTCTTCCAGGATATCACAATTTGATACAATGAACTTCCAGAAAAGGTTTTGTTCATTCATCATCTCATAAAAGGTGTTGTTTGTCTCAGAAAAGGTTTTGTTTGTTCATTGTAAGTTTTGTTTAAAAAAATAAAAGAGATAGAAATCCCTGTTCATTGTCTCTGAAAAGGTTTTGTTTGTTCATCGTCTCATAAAAGGTGTTATTTGTTTCAGAAAACAGAAATCCCTGTTCATTGTCTCTGAAAAGATTTTGTTTGTTCATCGTCTCATAAAAGGTGTTGTTTGTCTCATAAAAAGTTTTGTTGGTTTATTGTAGGTTTTGTTTGAGTGTAAATTTTTCAATTTTTAGTTATTTTTTTAATATTATCTATTTAATTTTGTTAAAAATTTAGTGAAAGATTGTTGAATCTGAAACGATTAAGCTTATATAATTATATAATTTTACTAGTAAAGATTTTTCAGCATACTAAAATTATTCATACATTTTAAATAACGTAAATTATACTTAATCTGAAAGGTTGCTGCCAGAAGTAAGTGGCTTGCTGATCACTTTTTCACTCAGGTCAGATCTAGATCCCACTGAAGCACCTTTTGGAGAAGTTGTTTACCTTCAGAATTCTAGCCAGGTTGAGAGCTTACAGTAGCCGGCCTGGATTCATAGCTAGTATAAAATAAAAAGGTAGTAGTATAAAAGGTAGTAGCTATTGATCCATAACCATCAGCATCATGGCCATCCTAAGGTAACCTCGTTCCGTGAGTCTCCCCAGCAGTTCCACCAGTAGTCCTTCGAAAGCTACTTGTTGATCCAGTTCCATATGCGGGTTCATCGGAACAAGTAATCGGGACCCCCGAATCGAACACGACATCGATTCCTTCTTTCATTTCAGACATAGGTATCGCAGGTGTGACCGACCCATCATCAGCAACAGAGATAGTTCCAGGCCCAGCAGTCGATTATGATTCTGTTGATTAAACTCTTTATTTTGATCAGCCTGTTGCCCAGCATAGAAGTACCTAAAGTAAAGGTGTTGTCGTCTGTTGAATCCTGCCCTTCTCACTTCTTCTTTGCTCAGTCCAGCCCGATCGGATCGGCCTTCGGCCCACCTAGGGCCCCGTTCTCACTTCTTCTTTACTCAGTCTAGGCCGATCGGATCGGCCTTCGGCCCACCTAGGGGCAATGCTCACTGCAGTTTCGGTTGTCCAATTCTAGTTCTACTGTTCGACCCTTATGTATACCAATAATTTATGAATCAGCAGGGGTCGAGACGTCTCGAGTCCGGCTTTGATCTTGTGACCTCCCCGGAGATAACACATGTTCTTAACCATTGGGCCCACTCAGGTGCTCTAATTAGTGAGAGATCTTAAGAACTTATGTTTTTATTTTTGTAGGTCATAGATTCAAACATATAGAGAATAGGTTATGTATATTTCTGTAGATTTTAATAGTCAAATGACTGGATAGACACATCTCTTGTCCTAAAATTAGAAAGTCTCATACACCAATTACATCAATTGATGTTTAGCCTAACAATAACTTTAAAAATAGATTATGATTATTATTATGCCAAAAATCATATTAACCCTTATAAATTAATCTCAGCTATAAATTTTGTCAACCTAACCTTTTAATTACCTTAATAGGTTTGATCACAGTGTCATATTCTTGAATTACCAGATCAGTTTAATACAACTAAAGGTCTTACCGATACCTAGTTTCTACTCTCCCTCGTTTAAATCAATCAAGCTTGACCACTTTCCTGGTATTTACTTCTTACATAAATCACGGCAAGGCCTTGTTCATAAAGTAAGAGGCCCCTTACTACTATGCCCCAAAATAATTTTCAGAATAAGCAGAAAGGTGCAAATCAGAAATACACAAAATGGCCTACCTGAACTAACCTACCTAGCAACAAACTAGGATGGATGAACTAACCTACCTAGCAACGAACTAGGATGGATGGCTGCTCTTTACTTATGAGCCTTCCCTGAAAACAACCCATTAATTCCCACCCCACCAGCAACTACTCTTAAAGCTAGTGTATGTAAAACCATTCCTAGTTTTTTTCAGAATCAAAATGGATCAAAGCTATCAGATCCAGTACCAGTGAGCATACAATCTGTTCACACTAGGTATTTCATCAACATAATCGTAAGCTTTTAGGTTTATACTCTGTAGTATATAACGACCAAAAATAAGCTTTTAGGTTTATACTATGTAGTATATAACGACCAAAAATACATATCCAGTAAACAAAACAAGAAGATTAATTTTTTTTCCTTTGCAACTACACAAGATTAATTGATTTTCATTCTTTCAAAGTTTTCTGTGTAGTAGTGCTGCTTTTGAAAGTTGATCAACTTCCTTATTGTATGCTCTTTATATGTGTTGAGTTTTTAGTTGAATAAAGCTTCAGCTTAAGTACTCTAATTCTTGTCATCCATGGCATAGGAGAGACCACCTCCAAGTCATTTTCATTTGTAAACCAATCTAAAATAACCTTTGATTCACCCACCAATTTTAACTTTGTTACCTTTTTATAACAAGCAAAATAAAGTAAGCACCACAAAGCTAATAACAAGTAAAGCTAATAACTTTGTTACCTTTTTATAACAAGTAAAACCATTCCTAGTTATTGGCATTTAAAAACATTTTTTGTACATATCTAAAACCACTCCTTGTTCTTCGCATTTAAAAACAAATTTTATACAGATCTAAAACCACTCCCTTGTTACCTTTTTATAACAAGTAAAACCATTCCTAGTTATTGGCATTTATAAACAATTTTTATACATATCTAAAACCACTCCTGGTTCTTCCCATTTAAAAACAAATTTTGTACAGATCTAAAACCACTCCCAGTTCTTGGCATTTAGAAACCATTCTTTCTATGTACATTCATGTTGATTTATTGTTTGATGATATTATTACACCTTCCTCCTACTTTTAACTTTATAGTATTATATATATCTTATCTATTGCTTCCATTTTTTTGGGGGGAAATTTTGATTTCCATTTTAGTATCATTTACTTGTTATTTCTACTATTCCATCTTTTTTAAAAGTCTTTAATAATGAAAAGTTACGTAGAAATTTCATGGAGGGGTCTTCCCCTATTACCACTTCTACCAATTTCTCATTCTAACCAATTACTTGGTAGAGGGAAGGCCTTTACTAAAACCTTCCATAAAGTGAAATCCTTTCCATAGTCCTTTCTTTCTTGATCCAATCTTCTAAAAACTATCTAGTGCCAGACATTTAGTTCTCATTATCATTTCTCATAGTTTTTTATTGTTACTCATCATCCACAAGCTTTTTGTTGCTAGTGTCTCTCCAAACTAGTGAATTTAGCCTCCATTTTCTTTAGTCTTGCTAATTGTTTTTGAACTAATTGTAATGTCCCCAGCCATCACCAGGCCTATCGGGCAATGCTACAGAATTACCTGGTCTTCTATGATTATCTCTGATACCATAATGTAACATCCCCCGCCACCAACAAGTTGGGAAACGCTACTACGCAGAACATACATAGAGATATATATAATGCATATTTAATGAGTTTTAATCAAACAACACAGAAATACTGCTACCATACAGACTCAAATGGAATTAACAGTAATTCATACATGCAACGGAATACATGATAACATTTCAAAGACACAGACATGCATAACATATATAATTAATCATGGAAATGATACTTATCTTTTAGCTAGAGTAAAACCACCAACTGTGTGCAGACCTTCCACAAACCTCCCAGCCTTAGACCACACTTCTCATCACTCTCAGCAGTAGGTCACCCCCAAGTTGGGACTAAGCTCCATCAGGCAAGGGATTCTTAGGCTATGCAAGGTCAACAAGGAAGTCACACAGTTTCAGAGGAAGGATTCTCTCCCCAGAGCCACTTACGTCCATTGTTCACGGACTCGCATTCCACACATGTCTGTCCCACCCCAGGAGTATGCACCTTCATTGTCACACAGTCCATCGACTGCTCAACCTCCCTTGTCTTGGGCTTCAACAACAGACCGGACCGGAATTCTCAGAGCTCTGTAGAAGCTACATGACTCCATCTAGGAGAGCACTCCTCCTCAGCACACTCTCTCACCTGGAGAGATTTTCTCACAGGTCTGACAACCTGCCTCTTCAACCACGGGCCTGACAACCTGCCTCTTCAACCAATCTTTGACTCATATCCAGCAACGTGAGGAAAACAACCACTGGTCAATACAACTCAGGAAAACAGAAGGAAACAACCCAAAACGATTAAGGTACGAACTAGGCTCTTCAAGTGCGGATAGACTGGATTCATGGACTCACACAGGTCGGCTTCACGATTCTGGTTTTCAGAGGTGCGTGGTTATGCAGAGGTCGATCACAGAGGACCAGAAAATAACTCAAAGTGTTCACGACAAAACAGATATATGGTCTGGTGTTCGTCAGATACATCAACGATCCAATGATATGTCTATACAACATAACATCAATCAATTCTGACAAAGTGTCGACCATAAGCTTCAACTTCATTTCCATGGGTGTATTCATGGACTTGCACTCCAACATATCAAATCTCTTCAGGATTTCAACTGCATACTTCCCTTGGTTAAGGAAGATTCTCTCTGGGCTCTGACATACCTCAAGACCTAAGAAATAATGCATTAAGCCAAGGTCTTTCATCTCAAATTTTGAGGCGAGCTTCTTCTTACATTCGGTGATGAGATTTTCTTCTCCAGTTAAGAATAAGTCATCCACATGCAACAACAATATCACTGACTCATCATTCATAACCTTGAAGTAGAGGTTAGAATCAACTTTCCTCTTGGTATAGCCCAAGCTCGTCAGAAAACTATCTATCCTTCCATACCAAGCTCTAGGTGCTTGCTTCAACCCGTACATAGCCTTCTTCAACTTGCAAACATAAGTCTTCCTATCTTCAACTTCAAATCCTTGAGGTTGTTCTATATACACTTCTTCTTTGATGAAACCATTTAGGAAGGTTGTCTTTATGTCCATCTGGTGTAACTTCCACTTCATCTTAGCTGCAAGGGCTATGATTGTTCTGATCGAAGTGTATCTGGCTATAGGAGTGAATGTCTCTTCATAGTCAATTCATTCCTTTTGAGAAAAGCCACGAGCGAAAAACCTTGATTTATACTTCTCAATACTTCCATCAACAACATGTTTTATTTTGAAAATCCATTTGGAAGATACCACATACTTTCTCTTCGGTCTGAGAACTATTTCCCCTACATCATTCTTTATTATGGATTGGTATTCTTCTGTCATGGAATCTGCCCATTCTTTGTTTTGAATGGCTTCTTCAAAGAAGGTAGGCTCCTTCTCTAGGAGATCACACATCAAATCTATATAACTGGAGAATGGATTAGGTCTCTTCACATGTCTCGTGGTTCCTTTGGGAAGACCATACTTCTCTCCATATTGAATAATCTCCCTAGCCCAAGAAGGCTTTCTCTTATGGGAGATCGTCATCTGAGGAGTTTCTTGAAATTCTACTATGTCATGATCTTCTAGAATTTCCTCATCAGGGGAAGATATGACTTCCCTCATTGGTTTTTCAACTCTGGGAACCTTCCTCACTGATTCTGCAACTCTAGGAGCTACATGTTCCTCTTAATATACTTCATCAAAGGTCAAAGGTCACATCCCTGCTGATATCAATGTGATGGTGAGCTGGTATATAAACTTTGAAGGCCTTGGATACCTCACAGTATCCAACAAATATTCCCTTCTTTCCTGAAGGGTCCAACTTGTTTCTCTTCTCTTTCGGAATATGTACAAATACTGGGTAGCCAAATATTTTGAGATGTCTTACTTCTGGATTCTTTTCGGAGAACATCTCTTCAGGGGTCTTGAACCCAAGTGCACTATGGGACAATCGATTTTGTACACATATTGTTTTTTTTGTTGCTTCTGCCCATAAGCACATTGGAATATCTTGATCATGGATCATGGTCTTCACTGCTTCCATTATCACTCTGTTATTTCTTTCTGCCACATCGTTTTGTTGAGGATTGTAAGGAGTGGTGAGATCCCTCTTAATCCCGACATGTTTGCAGTAGTTTACAAACTCTTTTGAGGTGTATTCTCATCCATTATCTGACCTGAGTATCTTGATATTTATTTTAGAAAGATTCTCTATCAAGGCTTTGAATACCTTGAATTTACTGAACACTTCATCTTTTGATTTCAACAAGTAAACCCAGGTTTTACGAGAATAATCATCAATAAAATATACATAGTATACATACCCACTGATGGAGGATAATGGCATTGGGCCACACACATCTGAGTGAATGAGTTCTAGTACTCCTTATGTTTTGTTGTCTCTCTTTGGAAAGGGGTTCTTGATGTTCTTCCCTTGTGCACATCCATCGCACACACCTTCATGGTCAACCTTGAGTTCTAGTAGACCTGTTACTGCCTTGCATACATATGGTAAGGCCTTGTAGTTGATGTGTGCTAATATTCTATGCCAAAGTTCACATGGATTCTCAATGGCATGGGTCATGGCTGCTTCTAAGTGACCCCTTAGTTTATACAAGCCACCTTCTTCTTTTCCAATGAAGAACACTTCTTTCATGGTTTCTCCTTTAGCCCACATAAGAACTTCTCCATCTATAAAGGCAATTTTGAAGCCTTTATTTTCTAAAGTTTATATGGAGAGTAGGTTCTTTGTCAAACCTGGTACATAGAGTACATCCTTCATCTTCATTGGAGTCATTGAATTAAGCTTGTAGTTTGATTCTCCCACTCCCTTGATAGGGTATTGATAATCATCTCCAAGTGTAACTTTCTGAGAAATTTTTTTTTCTAAAAGGCAAGAGAGAACATCTCTTTGACCTGTCATGTGCTTGGAAGCACCACTATCAGTGAGCCAAGTGTCCTCTCCAGGGTTTACCGATCCTGAGAGGGCCGAGATTAAGACATGGTCTTTAATTTGTTCTCTTAACATATTTGCGGGTGGATCTTCATATTCAACTGCATGGGCATGATGTCTCTTATTTTTCCTCTTGTATTCTTCTCGTCTAGCTAGACAATGTCTTTCAATATGTCCCATCTTGTCACAATGGTAGCATTGGACAGATGAATAATCTCTTTCCTTTCTTTGTCCTTTCTTCTGGAATCTCTTTGGTTGAGATTCTTTATGACTGAATTTGTTTTGGGGGTGAGAATATTTATGAGTTTCTTTCTAGAAGTAAGAATTATTTCTTCATCCTTTAGTGTGAGTAGCTAGGGCTTGATCTTCGTCTCTTGAAAGCAAAGCTTCCTGGTTAGCTACTCTTGATTCTTCTTGAATGCATTCTTCCCACAGACTGTCAAATAGTAGTTTATCCTTTCTTGCACAAATGGTTTGGATGAATGCATCCCAAGGTATTGAGAGACCATTAAGGGTCGTCATTATAAGTTCATCTTCGTCTATAGCATCTTCGATTGCTTCTAGTTGTTCTTTGAATTGAGATATTCTGGAGAAATATTCTTGGATTGATTCTCCTCTCTGCATCCTTGTATTCTTGAGCTGAGTTCTTATATTCATCTTCCGGTTTATTTTCTTTCCTTCATATAGTCTGGTTAGGGCATCAGACATTTCTTTCAGAGTCTTCTTTTATGACACTTGATGAATCAAGTGATCTTTGATCGAATCCACAATGATTCTTTTGGCCCTAATTATGTCCTTGTGGTGTTTTGATTTATCTGCAGCATCGACAGGTTCTGGTACTTCTTCTTTGACGAATCTTGCTAGGTCATTCTCTTCAAGAATGAGACCAATCCTATACTTTTAGGTATGGAAGTTTTCCACACCTTCCAGCATGTCAACAATCTTAGTTCTTGCATACATATTTTACCTCGGGCTAGGAAAATGACCAAAAATGAAAATGCTCAAAATTAAATTATGAAATTACGAGGAGGTGTGCTTGGCTGAGGCGAGTAGCCTGGTGTGGTTAGATTTAAGAAAATCCAAATTTTACCCCTCCAAACTTGATCTATGGATTTATGGACTGGTGCTTCTGGTTTTCTGGTACTTTTGGTACTCTGGTACTTCTGGTACTTTGGTTTTCTGGTACTTCTGGTACTTTGTGAAAACTAGGGTTTCACTTTCTGGGAGATCTAGCCACTGAAAAGTTGCGCTGAGGATGCCAAAATGATCCTTGAGGAAGGGTGCACTTTTCTATATGGTTTTGGGGCTGAAATACTTCTCCAACAAAAAGCCCTAATTTTCATGTACGAGAATAGTGGCATTTTTCACTTTCTCTTGTGAAAGATGCTCTCTTTAGCTTAGCTCTGATACCATGTTAAGGTTTAAGCTATTATTGAGTTTCTTTTCATTTCACTAGATAACAATAGAATAGATAGGATCATTGAGAAATACACAATCACAAGAGACACATCATTTATCCCAGGAAACCCTCATGGGGGAGAAAACCCAGCGAAAAATTCCTTAATATAGATAGTCAATACAATGCCAAGAGATAACTCAAAAAAATACAGAAATTCCTCTCCCAAGAATGTGCCTCTCTCTCTCTCTTCTTTCTTCTCAAACTACAGCTCCGAACTTGTGCTCTGATGAACAAGTGAGTGTGTCCAAATGAGGCGCTAGCCTCTTTATTTATACAATCTGGCAGGTGACTTTTCACTGGCAGGGCCGACTTCTCAATCTGGGTGGTTATAACCACCTTTAATTAATCTGGGGGTCGAATTCTCATTCTTCCTATTACAATTAAGGTTTTACCAATCCACAAAGGGGGATTTGGTTATTTACAATACTCAACATGATCAATCCTCAAAAGGGGATTGATCTAATGAATAATATATCAATAATAATTAGAATACTCTTTACAGTTACATTATTTCAACAGGCTGAACTGAAGTCTTCCGAGTCAGAGGATGATTCTGATTTCGAGTCAAATCCTGAAGGAGGGAAGCGGATTATCGATGTTGAACCCAATGCCATTATCTCTACCACCAAATTCCTACTGAGCGAACCAGAAGAACCAGAGGAAGGGGAACGCCTCTTCCACTCGCAGATGTGGGTCAAAGGGGCTACAATTCACTTCATTGTCGACAATGGTAGTCAGAAGAACCCGATTTCAGCAGAGGTTGTCAAGTGGTTGGACCTGCCAACAACACTGCACCCGCAACCCTACACCATCGGCTGGCTTCACCAATGAAGAGATCTTTGTGTCAGCCAACAGTGTTGTCTTCCCTACGACATCAAGCCTTTCAAAGATGAGGTGTTGTGTGATATTTCTCCCCTTTAAGTTTGTGATGTTCTTTTAGGACAACCATATTTGTGGAAGCGTCATGATGTGTATGAGTCTAGACCCCATAGTGTTATTATTACTTTGGGTAAACAATTGTACAGGATCCCAGAGGTAGCATCGCCTACTGCTATTTCTTTAATCTCTTCTAAGTAATGTAGTAAGGTCATTTCACAGACCGGGAAGTTCATCTTCTTTGTGATCCATGCTCACAGTAAGAAAAATATCACCGCCACATCCATGGCCTCTTCATAGTGCCTCTCTTTGCAGCAGAAGCAAGTGGACGGGATCATGGAAGAATGCATAGACATATTCTCCTCATCTACATGGGTACCGACACATTGCCAAGTCAAGCATCCAATTGATTTGACCATCGACGCACCTCTACCTAATGGACCAGTCTATCGATGCTTGCTGATGGAGAGTGACAAAATCAGACATCAGATATGAGATATTCTTCAGAAGGGGAACATCATACCCAACTCCTCCCCTTGCGGAATACTGATTGTACTGGTGCAGAAGAAGGATGGGACTTGTTGACTCTGCATTGATTACATAGACTTAAATAAAATCACAGTCAGGAACTGCTACCCCATTTCTAGGATCGATGACCTTCTTGAACAACTCAAGGGGGTCAATTTCTTCAGCAAGATTGACCTAAAGTCTGGATACCACCAGGTTACCATCAAACCAACTGATGTATGGAAGACAACCTTCAAGTCTAAAGAAGGTCTCTACGAATGGCTAGTCATGCCCTTTGGCTTAACAAATGCACCAATAACTTTCATGAGGTTGATGGATGATGTATTGAGACCCTTCACCAACTCCTTTGTGGTGGTATATTTGGATGACATCCTCATCTTCAATAGGACGTGGGAAGAGTACATGTGGCATATTCAGCAGGTTTTGAGAACTCTGCAACAACAAAAGTTGTATGCTAACTTGGAAAAATGGTCTGTTGGCATGAACATGGTGCAATACTTGGGCTACATTATTGATGAGAATGGGGTACATGTTGATCCAGCTAAGATCCAAGTCATCTGTGAAAGGCCTGCACCGACTACATTGACTGAGCTTCTAATCTTTCTGGGGCTAGCCAAATTCTACTGACGGTTCGTGTTGGGATTCTTCCATATTGCATGGGCCCTCAGCCAGGTGACCAAGGGCGATGGTAGGGCCAAGTTCGTGTGGGGAAGGAGAAACAATGATCATTTGATGATCTGAAGCATTGCTTGTGCTCAACTCCAATACTCTCCTTTCTTGATCTGCAACAACCATTCAAGATTGAGACTGATACATCTGAATATGTTGTGGGCGCAATTCTCACTCAACATGGGAATTCAATGGCATACCATAGTGAGACACTCTCTGATACTATCCATAAATACCCCACCTATGACAAGGAAATGTATTCCATTGTACAAGCCTGTCGTCAATGGAAACATTACATTATGGGGAAAGAGACAATCATACACATTGATCACAAGCCTCTGTAGTTCATACAAACACAAGGGAAATTGCAGAACGGCCGCCATCAGAAGTGGTTAACCTACCTGCAATAGTTTCATCTCAACATCAATTATAAGACATGTATCTCCAATCATGTCATTGACTGCCTCAGTTGGCCCCCTGTGGTTTCACTCATCACTGTGATCCATTCCTATGGACACGAAGCCTTTGAGTGGCCCCAACTTTATCAACAAGATCTGAACTTCACCACCACATATCAACTCTTGGGTATAGGCACAATTGTCACTGATTTTCACATTCAGAACAGACTCTTATGCAACCTGTGCCATCTCTGTGTTCCTACAAGCGAGTGTGCAAAGATGATTTGGGAAGCCCACTACAGTCGTGTGGCAGGATATTTTGGCGTAGATAAAATTGTGCTCGTTCTTCAGAACCATTTTTATTGGCCAAAAATTCGACAGGACATCAACAAGTATTCCAGATCTTACACTGCCTGTGCCATTGCCAAGCCAACCATCAATAAGAAAGGCTTATATACCCCTCTTCCTATTCTCAAGAAACCTTGGGAATCCATCTCAATGGATTCCATGTCTGGCTTGTTGTCCACCAAGAAAGGAAATGACTGGTCGTTGATCGGTTTTCGAAGATGGCCATCCTCATAGCCTGTAAGAAGACTTTCATAGCGACAAAGACTTCCAATCTCTTCTTAGAGCAAGTGTGGGTCCACTTTGGGATAACAGAGACCATCATCTCCGACTGAGACAGTCGGTTCCTCAACACCTTTTGGTCGAGTATCTGGTCTTTGTGGACACCAAGCTCATAAAGTCCATTACTTTCCACCCCCAAACTGATGGCCAAACTGAGGTCGTCAATCAGATGATTGTACACATCCTGTGCATGTACAATTCTAAGCATCCACGTACATGGGATGAGAGTCTTCCCTATGTCCAACACAGTTACAATAGGGCTCTCCATAGTTCCACCGTCAATACCCCATTTTAGGTGGGTCTGGGATTTCAACCCTTGGGACCCATTGATGTTTCACTCCCTCTTGCCACCACACAAACAAACTCTTCTCTTGATCAGTCTACGATCGACAAAGCCACCAGATTCATTGAGCAAAATCAACACATCCGCCAACAAGTCCAAGAGATTTTGCAGAAATCCAATGCTAAGTGCAAGCAACACCATGATCAACACAGGGTACCACACCAGTCTTAGGTTGGTGACAAAGTCAGGTTACATCTACAGAAGGAGTGTTTCACTGGGCCCCATTGGAATCTTCTCCCACTTCGTTATGGGCCTTACACTATCACCAAGGTTGTGGGTAGAAATTCTTTTGAGCTCAACACTCCACCCTTCCTTGTTCTGCATCCAGTATTCAATGTGGACCTCCTTCAACCATATTTTCCACCATTATTGGACACTTCTAAGATTGCAGAACAACTAACACCAACAAAGCTCAACCATGACTACATGGAACAAGAATCCACTGATCAGATTGTGGGCACACAGGTCAAGGGCACTCGCTAGTAGCGGATCCAACTTTATCAGGTTGTCAAGGCAGGGAAACTCCTGCACCAAGGCAAGTGGATCACCTGGGGCCAAATCCAACAAAATTTTCCTCACCTGATGGGGGAACTCAATGCAATGGTGACCATTTATTCCTAAGGGGGGAGGATTGATCCAGGTGGATATTGGTGGCCACCCACCTATTCCAACTGACTCCTCGTGTTCGTTTTTGTTCAAGACGTTCTTCTGTCCTCCTTTGTAATTGTGGGTTCTACACTTCTGGGGTTGTCTGAAGCCCCACACATCCTCCATGTGGATACAAGTGGCCTCTTACCTAATCCAACTGGATTATTTTGTATGTTTTCATGTCAACACATCTTGTTGTACTTCTGGGGATATTTTGGGGCCCTAAACGTTGTTTTTTTGGCTCACCACAATCAAACTAGAGATGGAGTCAAAGTTTGATGGTGGAATGTGTATCTTTCTAAAATACCTTTCCAACAGGCTATCACGTTCCTAAAATGGAGGTCATATGCAAAATTTACGGCCCTAGGAAGTTGAGGTACCAAATTACACCAACTTACCTATAGGTCCCACATAACTTTTGGTGTTTCACCTTCTAGGGTTATTTTTTGGATGTCTAGGGTTTTGGAATTCATGAGTAATATCAAAAAGGCCTATGGAGCCTCATTGTAATCCATTCTGCTCAAAAAAATGTGAGTAGCAACCACATCTCTTCTCAGAGATAACTATCACCATTCAAGCAAGTTTTCAGTTCTGCAGTTTTACAGTTTCAACCTATTTCATTATTTAATAGAAGATATTGTTCACTAGATATTTGTGTTATTCTCCATATCTCTATGTTTATTGTATTCAGTCCGTTAATCAGTTTGTTCCACTCCTAAATCCATATTATTCAGTTTGTGAAGAAGTGTGGATTCACAAGCTCCTTGCAGATTTATCTGAATATATGCTGGATTCCACCATTATTCATTATGGTAACCAAGGTTGTGTGAAGATCTCAGAGAATATAGTGTTTCATGACAAATTGAACCACATTGAGATCAAGTACCATTACATCTGAGACATGGTGTAGAGGAAGGAAGTATTAGTGTTTTACATCTTAGACATGGTGCAGAGGAAGGAAGTATTAGTGTTTTACATCTGAGACATGGTGCAAAGAATGCCTCCATCACTGAGAGGGAGTGTTGATGTTTGCAACTTCCTGAGACATTCTCCAGATCGTAATCCTCTATGACTGAGTTGAGTTGATCTGTGATGACACTTATCTGAGAAGAGATAAGTGGGGCACTTTTTCGAGAAGGGATAAGTGTGTTTGGGATTATAGGCCAGCGTCCCTTGTGGAGAGAACATGAGGACACGTACCATGTGGAGAGAACATGAGTACATGTCAAGGGAGTTGACCCTTGACGTCAAAGACTATGGGATTTGACCCTGGTGTTTCTAGAGGGTGTAGCCTCTCGAAGTCCACATGGGAGTGTCATGTGTGCATTTGGGCTTATATCCCAATGTCCCATGTGGAGATCACATGAGGACATGTCAGGGGAGTTGACCCTTGACATCACCAACTATGGGAGTTGACCCTATTGTTTCTTGAGGGTGTAGCCTCTAGAAGTCCACATGGAAGTGCCATGTGTGACAAACCTTTTGCTACTATGGTGGTTGTGTACCACTGGAAGAGACTGCATGTCTCTAGACAGTAGTTGTATACTATTATGGAAATATTCCTCCCTACTTAAGAGGGAGTGTTGATGTTTCAACATCGGGCGTAACTTCTCCTAGATTGGGTTGCAGACCAAGGGAGATAGGATACATTTATCATAAAGGTGCACTTCTGGTAAATGAGCCCAGATGTAGTCATTCCTTGATCATGACAAGGAATAATATGAACTCGAGGTGCTTGAAGTTCTTTCCACATGTCAGTTAGCATCAGGTTAACATTCACTCACAGGTGTGTACTTGTGGTGAAAGTTCCCGGAGTGGTATTTGTCCTAGTCATGGTGATTTGACAAGGAATGATAAAGACTCAAGATGCTATATGTCATTACATGCAGACCCAGAGTGAGCCTGATCTTAGAGAGAGTTAATTGGCTTAGAGGGAGAGTTGCAAAAGGAATTTCTCTGCGTTTTAGGTGGGAGAGAGACATCTACCAAGACTGACAGACAAGTTTCATGAGTATAGGGTGAAGTTTGTATACTTCATAGACAAGATTGGCATGATGCAATATGTATCCATCATTGAGAGGGAGTGTTGATGTTTTGACAATATCGGGAAGACATTCTCTTAGAATAATAATTAATAATATAATTATTGATTATTAAATATCATATATAATAAGTAAATGATAATAATAAGTAGTTATTGATTATTCAAGGGATGCATACTTTCATGGATGGTCACCATATGTTCCCTATATATGGAACACTCATCATTGTAATAATGTATTGATCATATATCATATATATAAAGAAAAACAACAAAACCAACACTCTATTCCTTTGATCTCTTTGAAGGATCTAAGGAGCATTATTTTGTCTTCTAAAATTACTCTCGTTGCCAGTACCTTGTGTGTTTCTTGTTTGAAAACACAGGTATTCCAACAGAGGATGAACACCTTCAGTAACCACTCACATAACCAGATCAAATATCAACACACCGATGTTTTCATGTGGTAAAACCCCTATGGGGAAACATCCACGACCCCAACCAACGCGACCACTTGGAGCAATTTATTAATGCAAAGAAAAATATTGCAGAGATATTTTACAAGAGAGCTTCTCACAATCGATCATCGACAAATGACTCTCCATACTCTTTAAATATAGATCATGGACCAATCGGTTGTTAAGCCACATATCAATGGTCGTTAAGATCGAGGAGAGTATGAACCGTCAGATCACTCTATGTCAGGAACATATCGTGACCGTCATATTTCCTAACTACAAATGCATACTAAAGAAACACGCCATAAAACACACATTTACCTAATGACACAATAGACCAAGTAGATCCTAACTAACTCCTAAGTGTCTAAATATCCTAACATCCCCCCTTAAGAACAACTTGGGATAGGATTGAAGGATTTAAAATAGTGACACAATTGGATAAGGAAGGAGGCATTAGAGCATATCCCCCCTTAATGACAACTTCCTGAATTCCTAACGTAGATCGAAGTTTGGAAAACTTCGCTTCTGTAAGAAACTTTGTGAAAATGTCTGCAACTTGATCTTCTGTAGGGAAAAAGAGCACTTTAATAACTTGATCATGAATGAGATTTATGATGAAGTGCATGTGTAGCTCGATGTGTTTTCTACGCTGATGTTGAACTGGGTCGTTGGCGATCTTGATGGCACTCTGATTGTCACAACAAAGGCTGGTCGGATGATGGTGTTGGAATCCAAACTCTGAAAGGATTTGTCGAAGCCACATGGCTTCCTGACTTGCATTTACCGTTGCTCGGTAATATGCTTCTACTGAAGAAAGTACAATAGCTCGTTGTTTCTTATAGGCACAAGTGACAAGTCTTGAACCAAGGCTGAAAACATAACCTGCAATAGACTTCCTATCATCAGGGTCGCCAACCCAATCTGAATTAGTGAAACCAACCAATAAAGGAGTCCCCCCTGAACTATAATGTATCTCGAACTGAACTATACCACGAACATATCAAAGTATCCTTTTATCTTCTTTCTAATGGATTTCATGGGGTGTTTGCATATACCAGGAAGCAAGACCAACATTAAAGGAAATATCAGGATGGGTATGATTCAAGTATAAGAGGCTACCAACTAACTGATGGTACAAGGTGGCATCAACTTCAAGAGAAGTACAGGTGGCAATAAGCTTGACTCCATACCTGAAGGGAGAAGGGGTTGGTTTACAATCGTTCATGTGAAAGCGACGAAGAATGTCACAAGCATACTTAGAATGAGAAAGAAAAATTCCTTCATTGGTTTGCAAAACTTGGAGGCCAAGGAAAATAGTGCAAAAAACCTAAGTCTGTCATTTCAAATTTCTTCTTAAGGCTAGTTTTCACATGGTTTAAAAGTTTTGAGTCACTACCAGTAAGGATAAGGTCATCAACATAAAGGACAAGGATTATGAGATGGCTTCCTACTTTTTTGGTATAGACATTAGGATCAGAATGGCATCTAGAGAATCTAGTGGCAATAAGAAAGCTATCCGTTTTGGCATACCAAGCTCAGGGATCTTGCTTGAGACCATAAAGATATTTATTTAGGTGACAAACAAGGCTAGAGCGATTCTGGACATATCCATGAGGTTGTTTCATCTAGATTTCTTCTTTCAAATCTCCGTGCAAGAAGGCAGATTTAACATCCATCTGATGGACCTCCCATTTATGTGAGGCAACAAGGGTAAGAACAAGGAGAATCGAATTCATTTTTACTACAGAGGCAAAGGTTTCATTATAGTCAATTCCTTCAACTTGGGAAAATCCTTTGGCAACTAACCGAGCCTTGTGTCTTTCAACACTTCCATCAGATGCATACTTAGTTCTGTAGACCCATTTGCATCTAACAAGTTTTCTTCCTTTTGGAAGAGGTACAAGATCCCAAGTATCATTTGTCATTAAAGAAAAATACTTTTCATTCATTGATGTATCCCAATCTGGATGACCTGAAGCTTCTGCAAATGTCTCTGGATCATGAGTTTTCGAAACTTGAGCTAAAAGAGAAGAGGCTCGTTGGAACTGTAAATGTGTCTTATGCTGATCTGAAGGATGACCGACAAGATCACTGTTGATATTATGGTAGCTTTGATAGGTATGAACCTCTATTGTGACCTTTGACAAGATTAGAATGTTCCATAAGGAAGCAAAGAAATGAAAGTAACCCTAGAAAGGATGTCGGCTGGAGAAAGATAATTAATATGAATTAATTAGTACCCAGTGAGAGAAGTTGGCCCAGGAAGTTAGCCAGGTTTACTATAAATACAAGGTGCCAGTCTCTCATTTGACACACTTCTCGGAATTGCAGAGAGCTACTTCTGCGCACTGCAGTCCAGCAGTTTTGTGCGCAAGTCTCGGGGAAGTTGTTGTGCCAGTTTTTGGGTGAGACTATTTGATCATCTTGGTTACTTCTTGTTTGGTGCATTAGTCTTGCTTGGCTATTGGATTTCTACCATAATTATTCTCTTTTTCAAGGTCAAGGTGCTCGGAGGGTGGCTTCGGCCTATGGTTGGGTGACAAGGGTATTGTCAATGGTAAAACGAGCACAATCCTTCATATTCTAACAGGTTATGGGCCCACGCCTCCTTCATTCGGTCTAAACGCTGGAAGGAAACATAGCCACTAGGATATTGATCTCGTTGAGGAACTGCCGCTAGGGTTACTAGCAGGAGCAACTTCCAAGATACTGTCGCTAGGGTTACTAGAAGAAGCAGTTGCAGAAACCCTAAATCTCAGATCTGACACCTTGTGATGGAGCATTTCGCTCAAGGAGAAGATATTCAGATGTGCCCTAGTTCAGTGCACCTTTTGGCTCTCTCAGAAGACAAAAATGTTAGAGTTGAAGTTTTGGATCAAGGCATGACCAGCCACCAGTCAACCAAAGACATGAGTGAAACAATCAGTGTTCTACACTACTCATCACTCACTGGAATGATTGAATATGACACGTGGATAATCGATAGTGGATCTTCTAGGCACATGCTGAGAGATCAAGCCAGACTCTCAAACCTAAATGAGAAGAAGACATCGTACAAGGTAGAGCTTGGAGACAAAAGCACTTACCCAGTCGAAGGATTTGGACAAGCCTCCATCAAGTTGAAATTAGGTAACAATGTTCACTTAAGTAATGTTTTATATGTACCTAGTTTAGAAAAGAATATTGTATCGATATATTGCCTAGAAGACAAAGGAAACATAATAGCTTTCGTGGATGGAAAAGTATTATCATGGCATAAAGACTCCAACATAGAGAATGCTAGTGTTATTGGAAGTCGTAAAGGAAATTTGTATAGACTACTAGAACAAAATGAAGAAGCTCTCGTACATGACGAAGTCAAACCTAATGAACTTTGGCATAGAAGGTACTCTCATATTAATTATCAAGCATTACCCTCTCTTAGAATATTGGTTGAAGGAATACCAGAATTGAAGTCTACACATGAAGGAATTTGCAAAGGATGTGCCCTTGGGAAGAATATCAAGAAATCATTCACAAGCAACAACAACAGATCAAAGAGATCCTAGATCTAATACACTCAGATGTTTGAGTTCCAATGCTACTAAGATCTCTAGGAGGATCTCTTTACTACGTAATATTCATAGATGATTATTCAAGAAAGACTTGGCTATATCCACTAAAGACAAAAGACGAAGTATTCAACAAATTCGAAGAATTCAAAACAGAGATATAAAACCTCATGAACAAAAAGATCAAGACATTAAGAACAGATAATGGAGGAGAATACACCTTGAAGGAATTCGTTGCATTCTGCAAATCGGCAGGGATTAGGAGGGAACTAACTGTTCCTCATAATCCTCAACAAAATGGTGTAGTAGAAAGAAAGAAAAGATCTATTGAAAAAATCGTAAAAGCCTTACTAAATGATCGAGGTCTATCCATGTTCTTATGGGAAGAAGCATCAATGATAGCAATATATGTCCAGAGAAGAAGTCCTCATCATATATTGAAGGACATGACACCAGAAGAAGCCTTCTCAGGTAAGAAACATAATGTAGAAAACCAAAGAATATTTGGATGCCCTGTTTACTCTCACATTCCCAAGGATAAAAGGAATAAACTAGAACCCTCAGGAAAGAAGGGGATATTCGTAGGATATAGTGATTCATCCAAGGAATATAGAATATATATTCTAGAACAACACAAGATCGAAGTCAACAGATACGTAACATTCAATGAAAAAATGGCCTTTAAGAAATCCATAGAATAAACTATTAAAGAAGAAGAGATTGAAGAACCTAATGAAGAAAGCACAGAAAACCAAAATGAAAAAAAGGAACAACCTGATCATCCTATGGAACCATGTTGTTATCAGACAAATCGGTAGGTGAAAACACTAATAGATCTCCCTAGATCCACCTGGATCTAGAACAAAATAGGACACGACACAACTCTTTCCCTAAGTTGTGATCATTGAATCTACAGATGAGAAGAAACGAGTGACATACCTTTGTATCGCTTCTTAGGTCTCTGTTGTTCCCGCTTCACTCCGGTGCTCTTATGAGGTCAAGACCAAGATAACACAAACCAACCAAAGTGAATACGATAAAGTATATTCAATGTCAACCTATGCATATGATCAAGGAATTGCACAATAAAGTAAGAGTGACTTTATGGGAAAGGGACATGTCGATGTATCATATTAATTAAAAGTAGAAGACACAACCTGATCCCCTTGATGTTGTAATATTCCTTTCAGTGACCCTTGGTTCCAACACACACATTGGCTCTATACTTGCATGAAGAAGATCCAAAACCTCTTGATAGACCAAATGGAGCCTTCAAGCTTCTGTCCAAGTAGGGTTCTTCACACAATTCTTTCACCAATTCTTCATTCAATCTTGCTTAATATTTTCCATGAGAAACCTTTCAATATATAGGAGAAGGAGAGATGGTTACATGGATGAGGATGATCCCATCAAATCTCAGAAGTCAGTAAAATGAAAACCATGCGAATGCCAACTCATTTTCTAGAAGATCCCTTTCTAGAACCCTCGAGACCTCTTCTCCTTTCCAAGCTTAAAAACAAGTCCGCACCCTATCTATGGAGCATCATGCGAATAGTTCGCACCCTAAGTGTGGGTGGCCTGCGAGAATCAAGAATTCTCGCACCCTATCACATAGGCAGCCTGCGAACTCACTTTAAAAATGTGTTTTTGGAATGAGACAACAGTCATTTTTCTCAGGAAAAAATTCCTCGTTGGGAGCCTGAATACATCATTGTTGAAACATCACCAGAGTGACCAAAATCATGTGTAACAGAATGCCACCCAAAGTATGAGGCCAGAACCTGTGACAGCCAAAATACTTTGTAAAATGTGTGTGTGTGTGTGTGTTATAAACTAGGAGTGCACCTAATCCGAAACCTGCAAACAACCAAGCATCTGCAGAATATAATACCAGTTATGAGGTAGGCATTCCCATACTTAGATCATAAATGAATGAAATCATAAATGTAGGGCAAGGCCACCAATCATACACCGTGGATCCATGCCATCAAAATGTTGCATAGCCACCAGAAATACACTGTGGATCTATGCAAGAAGACTTAAATTAAGATGACATGGCCACGTGACATACAAAGTGGATCTATGTGCTGATGCAAATCATACATACTCCATCGCATCCTACATCAAAAAGATGATACCCAGGGTCTTCAATCCCATCGCCTGAAAGTGTGAATCTAGCCATGCAATTATATGTGTTGAAGTCGAACATGGTAGAAACCACTTGATTACCGGTCATTGATGAAACCATTAACAAGTGTGAGGGAAATCACCACTAATATCGATGACTCCCAAGGTACCAAAGTACAATCTGAACGAATCTGAATACATGAGTTGAAGTCGAGCATTCGACAGAATCTCTCAATCAGGGATCAATGATTTGAACCCCTGTCGAAAGCGAAGAAACCTGCCATTAAGACATGCAGGCTCTAAGGTACTAAATGATTTCTAAGTCTCATTTCTGGATAATGAGTTGAAGTCTACGGAACAGGACTAGTCATAGGAGGGCCTTGATGTATCCCCCATCAATGACACAAAATAAGTAACAGATTTTAAGGGTGAAACAGAGTATGAATATAGGCTAAAATGGACACAGGGAAGGCCGACATAGTAAGAATGGACAACTGCAGATGACTAAATCAATAGAGGGCTTGGATGAACTTCTCTTGAACATATGAATGACACAACCAAGGACTTGGCAGCACTGACTGAAAGACGACCCAGTGTATGACCTTGTAGCAAGTCGAATGAGAGACCAATGGATTTCCCAAACCGGCTTCAAATGATGAATAGGGGGTGTCATGTTCAAGAGCGACGCTTACTGCTATTAATATGAATACAAAAACAAATCCCTTTCCCAAAATTTCCCCCACCATTTCTGGCGAGTACCTCTTTATTTTTACGCAAGCTTGAGGAGGATAACATATCCTTGTTGATGTAAGCTCATCCTTCGGATGAGTCCCTCAGAGTATATTTAATGAACCCTAGGAAGGAGTGGATCGGTCCCATTACGGGTCTTTCGATGTTTGTTTAACGAGTCCAAAGATAGAAAAATCAGGGGTTTTTCATGTTTTGAGAGTCTGAAAAACACTTAAAGAGGACTCTCTCAGTTCCTTTTTTGTAAAATAGTTCGACAAGACCTAAAAAGTGATAAACTATCGCCCATCGAACATTTTTTTCAGATACTTTTACAAGCGTGAACAGAACAAGGTCGCTTGGCCATCTTTTCGTTTTTATGGAGTGTGAAAATATCTTAAAGAATACTCCTTTGCATTCGTTGTTTTCGTGTGACCATGACGAGTACGAAAAGACGAGAAAAGTATACTCGGTTACGTTCTTATGTATTTTTGAGCGCGAGAACGAATGAAGACTGAGCTCGAGGTTTTTCTAAAAACCCTAAAAAGCAGTCGTATATGCGACAAAAAGAAAAACATCCGTTCTCCTTCGTTTGAACTTCAAAGTTACTATATCTACGAAAAATCACACTCATAGGACTATTGGGCATTAGGTTTTATAGACAAAATAATATAAAAAATCAACAAAAAATGGTAAAAAGTAAATAAATATGGGTAAAAAGGGCTTTTACCATTTCATTGTGATTTTGCCAAAAACTTTGCCCAATACACCTCATTTTACCCCAAATTTCCTTGCTCGATCGCAGGAGGCACAAGCGACCGTTTGACGAACCGTCTCCGCCAACGAGGTAAGCTCTTGATCTTCTACCTTTTCTATGGTTTATTTTTAGTTTTAATTGGCAATTTTCAGAGTTTTAGGTTCATTTTAGGGCCATAACTTGCGCCCAAGCGTTCTCGCAGGCTAGCCATGTGGGACCTACGAGAATCTAGGATTCTCGCAGGTGGCCTTAAGGGAACCTGCGGGAATCTTGCACTGTGCTAAAGGGGTGCCTGCGGGGGCTGAAAAATGAAATTTAAATTTGATTTTTGCTCAATAAAAAATGTGCCAAGTTTTGAAACAAGTTGCTGACCTTTCTCTCATGGCTCTTGTGTAGGTGTTTGATCATCAAAATGTTGGAGTGGCGAGAAAGAGAAGATGAGGAGAATGATGCCATTACTGGGAATGACCCAGGTACCATCGCTTCCCTCCGTGACTGTGGGCTCTTGAAATTCTTCAGAATTCTGGGCATGAGGGCCCAACTCAGATTGTTGGAATACCTGGTTGATATGTGGGACGTGGACCAACAGTTGTTTCATGTGGGAGTCCACATGTTGAACTTATATATCGAGGATATCTATTTTCTAATGGTATTATCATGGCATGGATACCATGCTAGTTTGACCAATGGTCGAGGTGGCGGACTCCCTATGAGTGAGTACTATCGCTAGTATTGTGTACCTGAGGCAAAAAGAAGCAAGGGCAAGGTTGTTATTTGGGGGGTCCAAAACTTGACCCTGCGAACAATATTGTTCACTATAGCATGCATGGCCGAGAGAGCAGCTCCACACATGGCTCTCTAGAGTTAATTCCAATACTCCATAGAGTGCACAAAGCCCCAGGTCTTCAACTAGTCGGATGCAATTCTCCACAGTATGAAGAGGCAATTGATGAAGTGCAGAAGGGGCAACTTGAAGCAGTTTGGGTACAAATCACTTTTGGTGTCCTTCTTCCTCAAGAGGGTTCCACTGCTGCGATTACAGGTTGACTGGGGTTTACTGGCCCCAAAGGATCCGAGGATGTTGAGGTGGTGCACCCTCATGGCTCGTCACGTAGCTGGGCCTATAATCAAGTACAATGATTCATTTTTCGACTAATTAAGGCCCCAGATGTTGATGATTGACGACTACGCATATGCTGGTTTCGATTTCTGAGGGGATCCGGATTTGGCCCTGCCTGAGGATGCTCAGTGGGGTGACCTAGGTAAGAAGTACACATTTTGTTCTTTTTAATTGTTTTTGCAAGTTTTATCATATAAAATGTTTTTATGTTTGTCCTAGAACTAATCAAAAAATCTCTTTCTGATGACACAGATGTGGGGCCACATCGACCTCCAGGAATGTCTCCTATTCAACGACAAGGAGAGGCGGATCCAGTGGCGCGATGGGATGTCAAAGACTATGAGGCAATGGAGCAAAACTTGGAGGGGTTGACCGCTGACATCCCAGATATGGCTATTGGAGAGATCCCTAGACGTTATCATCGCCATATTGTGGGCGTGTCAGAGTCTATTAGTCGACTGCTTCATAGGGTGGCTCGGGCAGTCGTGTGTTATCATGAGCGTCACCCATGACACTATTTTGTAGAAGATATGAGCTTCGCATTTTGAGATTTTGGTCCTTGAACATAAACTTTTTGTAAAAACTTTTGATCGTTATATACATATATACAACTTCTACCTGCTTATCTTGTGTTGTGTGATGCATTTGATGTGATTGGTTTATAAATGGCCCAAATGTTTGTTTAATACATAGTTAGCTAATGCATCAATCAATGTATTTAGACTTCTAGGAATGTGTTGATACTCAATATAATCAAAATAACATTCCAAAAGGCGAACTCGTAACTATACCCGTATTAAAGTAGGACTTCGAATAGCGTAGACATTACTTAGCTATAGTACTACTAGTTGTGAATCGAGTCGCACAACCAGGTGGCAGATATCGAGCGAAATAACATCAATCAACAATTCGATGATGGCGCTATATTCTGCGATATTGTTGGTCGCACGGTCAAGACACACACCTCGCAGAGTGATAAGTTTGTTTGTAGGGGCGTAAATTGCCCAAGCAGCAGAAGCAAGGTTCTGAGTACTACGGCTAGCACCATTAGCGAAGCCAATGTGGGGTAGCGAAGACTCTGACATCTGGAAACCAAGCACAATGTAACATTAGCAGTCAAGGGAAGAGATCAAATAACGAAAAACGCATATTAAAGTAACACTCAAAAAGTATGGTGTACAATAAAATACAAGCACTCATGCACAGGTGATCTTAGGCATAGTACTTCTTTAAGTACAACCCATTTATGGGTTCACTCAAAGGGATACCATCGTAGTCCACTAACTCATAAGATCCTTTCTCCAAAACTCGTCTAACGATATAAGGACCTCGCCACATAGCTTCAAATTTTCCTACTCCTAGCATATCTTGATCTTGTTCGTAAAGGAGAACTAGATCACCTTCAGAGAAAGCGCGAGGCTTGACATGTTTGTCATATTGGGATTTGACGCGTTTTTTCTGGGCTTCTATGACTAGGGTGGCGTCGCAACGAGTTTTGTCTAATTGCATGAGATACAATAGACGTTCTTCTTCGGCAGAAGTGTTTGGGAGGAGTTCAATAGCTATTTTTAGGGAGGGTATCTCACATTCAATCGACAGGATGGCTTCTAGACCATAGACTAACTGGAATGGTGTAAATCTGGTAGCAGACTTAACGGATGTCTGGTAAGCCCACAATTCTTAGAACAACATCGTGTGCCAGCTCGCTTTGTGAATCCCTATCATTCGTCGAAGCATGGTAATGAGGACTTTGTTAATTGCTTCGACTTGGCCATTGGCTTGTGGGTAATAGGGTGTTGAGTTTTCATGGAGAAGACCCAACTTTTCAGTGAGTTCAGACATCATGAAGTTTCTAAAGTGGCTACTGTGATCAGTGACGATAGCCTGAGGAACACCAAAACGAGCTATGATGTGATTGAATATGAATAATGTTGTGTTCTTTCCAGTGTTGTCAAATGTCAGCATCGCCTCGACCCATTTCGTAAAATAATCTACTGCTACAATAATGTATCCATGCCCCCCGGCCGAGTGAGGGTGACATGTCATGAAATTGATACCCCATTTTGCAAAAGGACCAACGGAGACCACAAGGTGAAGAGGAGCAGGGTGTGACCATATTTTATTGTTGTAGGTCTGGAAAGCATGGCATTTATGGACGACAATTATACAATCATTAAATAAAGAAGGCCAAAAATACCCTGCTCGCAAGATCTTCGACGGTGAAAATCTATATCTGTGAAAATCTAAAACCCACCAAGTCATTTCAAGTAAAGTGATTTTCCTTAAAAATATGAATCAACCCACCTCCACTGACGGGCTTGGTAGTGTATTCGACGGTGGTTAGTACTAGACAAATTGGGCCGGAAACTACTCGGTTAGTACTAGACGATGGGTGTGTTAGAAAAAGTACCCATTGATTGTTTTGAATATTTTTTCATCGTTTAAAACACGCTCAATCTAGCTTGGAGTAGTGGGTCGAGGTTTGTTTCTTCGGCTGGATTTTTAATATTGTGTAGTTGTGAAAATCTAAAACCCACCAAGTCATTTCAAGTAAAGTGTTTTTCCTTAAAAATATGAATCAACCCACCTCCACAAATATCAAGTAATGATGACTATTCTCAGTGCCAGTTACCCACTAAATTATAATAAATTTTATCACACTCTAAAAATAGGAAAAAATAAAAAAAATTGCACCTCCTTTACGTCGTAATCAATATAGGACATTTTTTAAAAGTATTCAATGGTTCCACCTCATATCTTCAAGATACAGAATCTCTCTGAACAATTTTGAAAATTTTAAGATCATTTTGAGAGGGATGACAATATAGATATTAAAGTAAAAGAAATAATATATATATTTTTACTTTTTACAATTGAATATTAAATTTTGAATTTTTGGGAAGAATGTAGATTTCGATGTAGAGTAAATTTTCCTACCCATAGGTTAGGCAAAGTGATACTCGTCACTTCTCCTTATAAACAAGTTGTATGAGATAATTGTGTGCTCTTCTAAACCCTATATTATACATGTAACAATATTATTTATGGTAGTCGATCTAACACCAAATTGGTGTATGAGACTTCCTTTTTTGGGACAAGGGAACCCCTCCGCGCAACGATTTGATTGCTAAAGTCTACATAGGTATGCATACCCTACCCCCCTTTGGATTTGAACTTGTGACTTTCAGGAGGAAACACATGTTTTTAACCATTAGGTCCACTCAGATTGTATATATTTATCATTTAAAGAATGAAATAATAATGGACGATTTAATTTTTGAAGTTATCATTAAACAACTCATGTTTATCACTAAAATTCATAAGAGACAATACAGAGGCATCGACAAGCATGTGAGTGGACTAAACCGGACTAAACCATACTGGGGTAACATATCATCATGTACTAATATCAAAGTTTCGTATTATTGTATTTAATAAGAGCCCTGTAGTGACAATCCTCATTGCATAAAGTTCCACTTAAAGTGTCCTCGTTCCCTAGGTAATCTCGTAGAAATAAGTAAAATAAGAATAGTACATATCCTAACTATTTTTAAATATGTGATTATATGACTGTTGTATACAATGACCACATACTAGATGAGTTGGTGCTTCAAAGAACCCCTACTTACATATGCAAATAAGACTTACATATTTTAGAATAAATAACAGTGTGAAAAACTTAAACTTTTGCAAATGTTGTGACTAATCTAAATCCACAATTTAGATGGTAAGGACCTCACATATTGACCTTCTCCTTTAGTCATCAAAGGAGCAAAGGAAAGGAAAATGGGCCCTTCTTCAATGTGGGTTCTAATAACACATCACATTGATCATGTTGCATTTAACACACGCACAAGATACGTGCTTCTCCTAATAACACGTAGAATTCACAATGACAAAGAAAACAAATGAGAGAGGACAACATCTTAATTCAAAAAATCCATTTGATAAGATAGTAGTAAAAATAACTTTATATTGTAATTTCCACTCTCACCAAACATGGTGTGATTTTAGTATCCCCGAATTAAGTTGGTCGCTTCTTCTGTTTTTGAATACACTTCCGGCGCAACCCCGTTGTAAGGAAGGTTGTTATGTATTAAAAAGTATAAAAAATAACGGTTCGGTTAAATTTGATCATGGATGTCCAGATTCCATTACGGTGGCTGATTAAATACCCAGTATTT
>ML784449.1:374426-388265 GCA_009831015.1 Picea engelmannii
TTGCGATTCTCCCTTCTAAATGAGGGGAATAATTATGAAATTGGAAATATTTCCTCATGCCAAGCACCATTTCTTGGCATCTTCCTCCTTTTGGTGCTCCACATCAAATGTAGGAGGCTTAATCTTGTTCATTTCTCCTTTCAGCTCATCCACTCCATATCTCCTGTGTTTTATGGTAGGATATGGGCTTGAGCTACTGTGTGCCCTCCTCTTGGAGTATGCTTGATGGTGTCTTCCAACACTCCTAGATTTCCTCTTCACATCAAAGGACCTGTGACTTCTTGATTTACTAGAGTCACTCTCCTTATCCAATTTCCTTTCTATCCTTTCCAGGCTCCGTATCAACTTTATGTTGAATTCGCACTGTTGATCCCTGGCTTTCATGACCTTTCTGTTATCTTCTCGGTGAGTCTGGACATATTTTTGCATTCTTTCAATTATTTTCATCATCCTTCCCTCCTTATCTATCTCTTCTCCATGTCCATTGGAGTTTGATCTTTCAATTCCCAAACGAACATCTATTCCTCTAGCTTCATTTTCTGAATTGGAAGCATTATGTGCCTCCTCCATTTCTCTGAACTATGTGGTAATTTTGTTTGGTTCTGACAATCGTTAAAATCTACAAACACAATGTGTATTCAACTGAATCTTTGTCAGGCCACTCGTCCTTAACAAATTTCCACAGAATTTAAGACCAATCTGATTCAAGAAAAACGTTCAGATTGTTGGACAACTGAGAGGGGGGGTGAATCAGTTGTTACCGTGTTTAAACAATTATGCTTATTTTAAACTCTTTACAAAGCACTCAATGCCAATCACAATAATGCAAAGAAATAAGTAATAGCCCATTCAACATCAGTCACACATATGAGATAAACAGAGACAGATATTTCCCGAGGAATCCTGTAGAGGGTAAAAACCTCTTCTTCTTTATATGATAAATAATCTTTACATTCTTTACATTATCATACATATGAGCACCAACTCATAATGAGGAGGCAACCTCTGTTTTGCAAGCTGCTACTTGTTGAGAGCACCAACTCTTTGGTTTCTCTAGCACCAATTAGAAGGAAGCACCAACTCCCTGGGTTTCTCTAGCACCAGTTAGAAGGAAGCACCAACTCCGCAAGTGTTCCAGCACCAACTTCCGATCATACAGGCACCAACCTGTAAAATAGAGAACAACATTTCTCCCTTGCACCACCCTGCCACCCTGGTTTCTTCATGTCTGATCAACCGTCCATAATCCTTGGTGATCTGACGGTCCAGATCTTTTCGTGATCTTGCATATCGCGAGTTTGAACCTCTTTCCTTTGGGTTTCTCGATCTGCAAAACTCTGAAAACCTTTGTCGTGCTTTGACTATTTTCCTCCTTCTGAGCTTACACTACTGATCTTGCCATTCGATTGTTGTTGTTCTTTCTTACCTGCCTGTTTTTCATTGTTGTCGTTGTTCTTTCCATCAATGACAAGCACGCTCTTCTTGTAAAGATGCCAACAATATCCCCCTTTGGCATTGATGGCAACCCTGAACGGTTGTGTTAATCTATTTGGACCTCCAACTATAGCATCTGGTCCGAACCACTCCTTTTCTCCTCCTTTGACATCAATGTCAAAGAAAACACACTCCCCCTGAGCTGTTGCAGTAAGTTTAGGAGGTATGATATGTTCAACCAATACAAACTCCCCCTAACAGGATGGACTTGCTTAGATGTGAGATGGTATGACACCCAGCTTCTGTCAGAGATATTCAAATGGTGTATTGGCTAGGGGTTTAGTAAAGATGTCTGCAATTTTTTTTGTGGTTGGAATGTAATGGACCTTTACAACCTGATTGGTGACCTGCTCTCTCAGAAAATGGTATTTTATGGGAATATGCTTGGTCTTGGAGTGGATTACAGTATTCTTAGACACACTGATGGCACTAGTGTTATCACAATGAATTGGGATCGGTGCTGCGTATTTTACCTCCAAGTCTACAAGTTTCTAAATCATCCATAATACCTGAGTGCAACAGGTAGCAGCAGCAATGTACTCTGCCTCTGTAGTCGATAAAGAAATGGAAATTTTCTTTTTACTAAGCCATGCTACTAATGAGTCACCCAGGAAGAATGCTCCTTCATTGGTGTTTTTTCTCTCATCAACACAGTTTGCCCAATCTGCATCTAAATAAGCAGTTAAGTGAAAATTCTGATTTATGGGATACCACAAACCATAAGTCATTGTTTCTTTCAAATACCTGAATATCCTTTTGACAGCTAGCAAATGACTATGTTTAGGTGCAGACTGATATCTTCCTACCATTCTAATAGCATGCATTATGTCTGGGCGAGATGTTGTGATGTACAACAGGCGACCTATCATTGACATATATGAACTTTGATCAACATCAGGTGAGTCATCATCCTTGCTTAATTTGCATCCGGTAACCATAGGTGTGCCCACAGGTTTAGAATCTTCCATTTGAAACCTTTTCAACATTTCTCTTAGATATTTTTCTTGAGAAATGAACATCCCTTCAGACCTTTGAGTAATTTGCAGACCAAGAAAACATGGCAGTTCACCTATCATAGACATTTCAAACTCAGACTCCATGGCAGAAGCAAACCATTTTACCAATGAATCCTTATTACATCTGAAGATGATGTCATCGACATAGACCAACACAATGAGAAAATCATCACCCTTTGTTTTGATATATAGATTGTTGTCAATTGTTCCTCTTTTGAACCCTTTGTCTTTGAGATACGTATCCAGTGTGTGATACCAGGCACGAGGAGATTTTTTTAACCCATATGAATCTTTCTTCACCTTGCATACTAAGTCAAGGTTATCAAACAGTTCAAAACCCTCTAGTTGTTCCATATAGACTTCTTCATTTAAATCTCCATTTAGAAAAGATGACTTGACATCCATTTGATAAACTTTAAACCTTTTATGACAATCATAGGCAAGAAATATTCTGATAGCTTCTAACCTTGCTACAACCACAAATATTTCATCAAAATCCAGTCCTTGTATTTGAACATGGTCTTTACAGACCAATCTTGCTTTGTTCCTGACAACTTGTCCCTGCTCATTCAACTTATTCTTAAAGATCCATTTGGAACCAATGATATTTTTACCTTCCGGTCTATGAACCATCTCCCACATATTGTTTTTCTCAATCTGGTCAGGTTCATCATTCATTGCTTTAACCCAATGGTCATTTTTGCTAACTTCATTAAAATTCTTGGGTTCCGGCATGGATATGAAAGCTATATGTGATTGCTTGGTGTTTTTTATCAGCTTTCTCCTGGTTTGTACAACTTTGTCTTTTTCACCAATTATCTGACTTGCAGGATGATTATTTTGAGTGATTATGGAGGAGGAATTTGAAGTTGTCTGTTGATTTGAGTCTATCTGAATATCTGTGTCTTCATCTGATTCAGAGTCTTTGTTTTCTAATTCTTGGACCTGTTCATCTTCAGCTTTAGTTGTGTCTTATGTAGAGGACTCATTACTGTACACCTCTCTTGCTAGGATTCCCTCATCAACTTTTACGTCAATAGAATCAACCATTTTATGTAGCCTCTTATTATAGAATATGTATCCTTTGTTGTTTGTAGCATATCCTAAGAAGATACCTTCATCAACCTTGTCATCATATTTTCCAAGGTTCTCATCATTAGTCTTTATGTAACATTTACTCCCAAAGTCTTTGAAGTGATTAATTGAAGCAGGTCTCCCATACCACAGTTCATAAGGTGTCTTGTCACTTTGTGGTCTGAGGTGGGCTTTGTTAAGAACATGGAATGTTGTGTGTATTTCTTCTACCCAGTAGGTTTGACCAATATTCTTCTCATTCATCATTGACCTGGCCATTTCCTGCATTGTTCTGTTTTGCCTCTTAACTACTCTATTTTGTTGTGGAGTTCTTGGGATGGTGTACTCTCTCTTGATTCCATGCTTATCAAATAATTCTTTGAAGTCACTTGACATAAACTCTCCTCCTCGGTCTGATCTTACTGCCTTTAACCTCTTTCATGTTTGAGTCTCAGTTAAAGCCTTAAATATTTTAAACTTCTCAAAAGCTTCATTTTTTTCCTTAAGAAAGGCAACCCAAGTAAGTCTGGAGTAATCATCAATAATCAACATGAAGTAGTTTTCTTTCCCTGTTCCTTCCTGTCTTGATGGTCCACATAAATCTATATGAACTAGTTGTAGTGGTTTCTCTGTTGAAGTGAAGCTCTTGGACTTAAACTGTTTCATGTTTAGCTTTCCTACTTGGCAGGGTTTACACATTGAATCTTTGGGCTTTGATATTCTCAGAAGATCTTTTACTGCCTTGAGATTTTTGAGTTTGATTAAGTGGTCAAAGTTTAGATGTCCAAGTCTCCTATGCCATAGCCAGCTTTCATCATGTTTTCTTAGATGGCATTCTTCTCTATTTTCTTTCAGCACATATACATTATTTTCTGTCCTTATGCCTTTGGCCACCACTTGTCCTGAGTTTACAGACTTTATCTTGCAGTCCTTGGACGTGAAAACCACTTCACATCCTTTGTCACACATTTGACTTACATTGAGTAGATTATGTTTCAGCCCATCTACAAGTAGAACATATTGGGATTTTCCTTTTCCATTATTTAAACTCACCATGCCTTTACCCTTTATTTTTCCTAGAGCATCATTTCCAAAAGTTACGTTTCTTGATTTTCTTTCACTTAGAGATAGAAACTTACCTTTGTCTCCCGTCATGTGTTTGGAGCATCCACTATATATATACCAAGGGTTCGTTTTTCTTTGAGCTGACAACACTAATCCACACTTGTCACTTTCTTTCTTCTTCCAAAACTTGACATTTTCAACTGGGGAATTCAAAGCTGGTTCATAGTTCCTTAATCGACAGTCAACAAATTTATGTCCATAGTTATGACAGATGTAGAATTCAATATCATTGTTCAATAGGTTAAAATTAATTTTGCAGCATTGTCTACTCATTGACTGTTGATTATTTCTTGACCTCCTTAGTTCCATGTGCCTAGAATTAATTTGGCAATTTGCAATATGTGAAGGTTTGTTACTTGGATTTATCATTCTTTGTTGTGGAAAGTATTTATTCCTTTGAAGTCTTAAGTGCTCATGTCTAAGTATTAAGGAACAATTTACATGTTTGTGACCAAAGTTAGAACAATAGAAACAATAGCCATAGAAAAGTTCTTTGTACCTGGAAAATGGTTGTCTTCTTTGAGAAAATCAATTTATTTCATGTTGATGACTTCTTTCTGTAGGGAGAACATTATTTCTTTCTTCTACAGATTCAATCCCGGCACCCTTTTCTTCACTCGTCCTGGGCGTTTGATTGTCTTCATTTGTCTCTACAGGTTTGTTGTTGTCATTGGTTGTAGATTTGACAAACTTGATGGGTTCTTCGTTTCTTGGCTTACCACTACTTGATCCCTCTTCATAACCCAAACCAGTTTTAAGCTTTGGATTCCTTTGTTGATTCAGAATGGTGGCTAATCCTTTTGAGGCTTTGACACTTGATAGATTTTGATTATACAAGGCTTGAAACTTCTCCATCTCTTTCCTAGTTTTTGCTACTTCTTTTTCTAAGGCTTCACATCTTGCCTTATTTTATGATAGCTGTCGTTTCAGATTGTCTTCAATTTTCTTTGTCTCTTCTAATACCACCTTTAGTAGGACAAGGTATTCATCAAGTTCTTTACTGTCTTTCTCGAACTGTATCAACAATTGTCTTTGCTTTATGTTCTTAATTCTTAGTCTGTCAATCTCTTCCAGTGCACTGATCAGTTCTCCTTCCATGTCAACCACAACTTCTTCTTCATTGGCATCACTTCATGTGTTTTTATTATCATAATCCTGTTTGGCCATAAGTATGAAGTCATCTAGTTTTTATTCAAAAGAGGATTCATTGTCTTCATCATCTGAAGTATCATCATCATTGTTTACGCAAAGACTTTTCTTCTTAAATTTATTCTCTTTAAAGAAATTTATGTGTTTCTACTTCTCCTCATCATTACATGTCTGATCCTTCCCTTTGTGGGGACATTTATTTGCAAAATGACCTATCCTACCACAGTTGAAACATTTGAAAGACAATTTACCTTTGTATTTTCCTGATCGCTTCTTCAGTCTCTTCACAAATTTTGCTTCAATTTCACCGGGCTTAGAATCCTCATTCTTATCTTCTTTAAATGATGCTTCTCTGGAGGTGGGTTTATCTTTAACTATTCTCATTTCATATGCAGTCAATGTTCCTAGAAGTTGATCAAACTCCAAGGTTTTTAGATTATTAAGTTCTTCTATGGCAAAGACTTTCAGGTTGAACCTATCTTGAAGAGATCTCAAGATTTTCTGAACTAAAGAAGGTTTCTCAATTGTTTCACCAAGTGCTTTCATTGCAATTACAATTTATTCTACTCTCAGAAAGTATTTTCCAACAATCTCATCTTCCTTCATCTTCATCCTTTCAAACTGTATTCTGTAGGTTTGAAGCTTGGTGTCCTTTACCTTCTCATTACCTTCATAACTGCTAATGAGTTTGTCCCACATTTCTTTGGCAGTTCCTAGGTGCATAATTTTTACGAATTCTTCTTCTGCAAACCCACTCAAGTTAGCATTCATGGCCTTAGCGTTGAAGCTAAATTCTAGCTTGTCATCCTTATTAGCTAGTAAAATTGGCTTTACATAACCAGTATCTACCACATCCCAGACATCTGCTCCTAAATCCATTATGTAGGTTCTCATTCTCACTTTCGAGAAGGCAAAGTTTGTTCCATTGAACAAAGGGGCCTTATTGGTTGAATTTCCTTCATGGCTTGACATGTTTAAGCTCTAGTATCTACCCTTAGATAAAAAGGGTCGGCTCTGATACCAATTGTTGAACAACTGAGAGGGGGGGTGAATCTGTTGTTACCGTGCTTAAACAATTATTCTTATTTTAAACTCTTTACAAAGCACTCAATGAAAATCACAATAATGCAGGGAATAAGTAATAGCCCATTCAGCATCAGTCACACATATGATATACACAGAGACAGATATTTCTCGAGGAAACCCATAGAGGGTAAAAACCTCTTCTTCTTTATATGATAAATAATCTTTACATTCTTTACATTCTGAGTGGGCCTAATGGTTAAGAACATGTGTTTCCTCTTAAGAGGTCACAGGTTCAAATCCAAAGGGGGGTAGGGTATGTATACCTTCGTAGACTTTACCAATCAAATCGTTGGGCGGAGGGGGGTCCCTTGTCCCACAAACAAGGGGGTCTCATACACCAATTTGGTGTGTTGTCTTGGTCGTGACCTTAAAAATAGATTATTATTATTATTATTATCATACATATGAGCACCAAATCATAATGAGGCTGCAACCTTTGTTTTTCAAGCTACTACTTGCTAAGAGCACCAACTCTCTGTTTTCTCTAGCACCAACTAGAAGGAAGCACCAACTCCCTAGGTTTCTCTAGCACCAATTAGAAGGAAGCACCAACTCCCCAAGTGTTCCAGCACCAACTGGATGGAAGCACCAACTTCCGATCATACATGCACCAACCTATAAAATAGAGAACAACATTTCTCCCTTGCACCACCCTTCCACCCTGGTTTCTATGGTTGTAACCAGATGGAAGCTACAACTCCCTGCATTCAAGCACCCACTTGAACCACTAAGGACAACCATCCTCCCTAGAACCTCCCAACCACCCTGAAATATTGGTCTTTATTACTAAAACTTATTATAGCGATATAAATTTCTTCAATGGATTACCAGTCTCATCGTTGGTCTGCTACATTGCACTGTTATGTCTGCATCAGTGTCTTCTGCACACTCCTCTACGCTTTATGTCCATTTCGATTTATGCATTGTATGCCATGTCCAATTAATGCACCATTCCTCTGTTGTGCATCTCTTCTGCTACACTCTCCCTCCTTCTTCACTTGTCTATCCCACTTAACAACAACAACTCCATCTCTTCTTTGTTCTACATACTTATAGTCTCTATGCACCTTGTGCATGCTCTCCTTCCATGCTTCTGCATGCTCTCTCATGTCGAGTACTCTACCTGTTCATTATGGAAACTCTTTAGCTTCTCTGGCAGTTAGATCCATCTGTCAATTGCCTCTACGAACAATCTTCATTCCAATGGAAGATTCCTAGAGACTCTTCATCTCCTCTGATAATCACACAGAAGTCTCTTCGAGTCCTCTGGCAGAAACCATCAATGGTTTCTAGTAGTTACACTGTGAACCTCCAAAGACCGCTTCAGCCACTGAATCACCACTGATTGATTAACTGTGAAGAGAAACAGTAGCCCTTCGATCATACTTAAATTCACTTGCACCATTGGATGGAGTTCATAGGGTCTTACGTTTAATTCATATGCCCACTGGCTGTGACCGAGTGCTAAATAGAGTTTTAATTTCGTGATCTCACATCTCGATATTCTTGTGATAGAAGATCTCGACACTCTAAGTCGTGATCCCCGAGACTCTGATATGGAGCTTAGCACTGCTAGCTTCTTCCCCTCACGTGACCACCGGATGTGACCATAGGCTACGCCAAAAGGCGCTTCATATCTCGAGAACTTATAAACTTCATCGAGCCTGATCAATGGTCGAGATCTATGATGATCTGATGGTCCAAATCTCATCGTGATCTTGCATATCATGATTCATGTGATGGAGCGTCTTGATGCTCCAAGTTGCGATCATCGAGACTCCGAGGTGGACCTTAACTCTGCTAGTTTCTTCCCTTCACGTGACCACCGACGGTGACCATAGGCTGCACCAAAAGGCGCTTCGTGTTTCGTGAACTTATGAACTTCATCGAGCCTGATCAACGGTCAAGATCTCTAATGATCCGACGGTCCAGATCTCATCGCGATCTCGCATATCGCTATTCCTATGATGAAGGGTCTTGATGCTTCAAGTCACGAGCGTCGAGACTCCGAGATGGAGCTTAAAACCGCTAGATCCTTTCTCTATCTTCCGTATATGTAACCACTGGCTGTGACCACAGCCTTATTTGAAAACGCATTTTTCACTTTCGCATCTCGGGTATTCTGTGATGAGTCCTCTCAACTCTCCATGTCATGAAATCCAAAATAGGGCTTGGCTTCTCTATCTTCTCGACAAACTGACCACAAGATATGACCACTCGCCACTCAAACAAGCACTTCTCTCCTTTGACTTTCTAGTCAGCGAAATGATGATCTTTCACCATGTGTCCTATGGATCCAACGGTCCACGGCTGTCCTCAATGGACGGTCAAGATTCCTTCACGGTTTTGGAGAGTTGGATGACTCTTGGTCTTATCCGCCTTGCATCTTCACCATATCTAATGGTTGTTGGTCCTTCGTAATTACTCCAGATCTGACGGACCAGATCTTATCGCTATTTCACCACTTCACGAGCCTTCTTCATGCCTGATCAATGGTCCACAATCCTTGGTGATATGACAGTCCATATCTTTTCGTGATCTCTCATATCGCGAGTTTGAACCTCTTTCCTCTGGATTTCCTAATCTGTGAAACTCTGAAAACCTTTGTTGTTCTTTGACTGTTTTCCTCCTTCTGAGCTTACACCGTTGATCTGCCCATTCGATCGTTGTTGTTCTTCCTTGTCTTCCTATCTGTTGATCTTCCTTTCCTGCCTGTTTGTCATCGTTGATGTTGTTCTTACCATCAATGATAAGCACGCTCTTCTTGTAAACATCCCAACATAGATTTCATTCTCTTTAATTCTTGCTCAATCAAGAACCCCCGCAGATCTCTTCTTTTTGAGATCTGCTATGTTCTGCAATAAATTTTAGGCACTAGCCCTTTTCTCGTATCCCCCAACCCATGCAACCATAGGATGTGGCTAAGTGTTTAGCCCGATAGGCGCTTGCTCATGACTTTAGGTCTCAGAAGTCTTCAAAGTACATCTGATGAGTCTCTCGAAGTTCTGAATTAACGAACTCATGAAGTAAGGTGGATCAACCATCCACGACTACCCATCAGCCAATGGTTGACACTCACTGTGGAACTTTCAAGCATCAGAGCTTCGGGACTTTGGGGCTTCGGAGCTTTGGGTTTCAGAAGTTTTCACGCTTGCTTCCTTCCAATCTCTCGATTTCTGAATTTTCAGACTTCTTTACCCCCCAGGTCCACATAGTACAGATGTCACCAACTCATGTGGTGTAACATGGCATGCCTATGGAGGTCCACGTCACCCCTGGCGACATCATCCGACCCCACCACATCTGCTCTTTTGCTTCGGGACTTTGGGCTTTGGAATTTTGTGCATCCGAACATCCCACTTCTCTCGATTTTCGAACTTCAAAGTTACGATATATCGGGAGATCTAACAGTAAGGCTTCTCCTCAGATCTATGGTGTAGATCTTCCCTGGGACTTTAGAGCTTCGGGCTTCGGGCTTTCTCTTATTTTTGCATCAAACTTCACTGAAGTCATGAAATCCATGTTAGAATATAAAGAATTGTGTGCTAGTTTTACCACGACGATACCCTCGTCTCCCAACCACAGGCCGAAGCCTCCCTTCGAGCACCTTGACCTTGACCGAGAAGAGAATTATGGCTGCAATCTATAGCCAAGAGAGGTTAAATGCACCAAGCAAAAGAAGAGAAACAAAACTGAACAGATGATCCCACCCAGAACTAGAGCACCACTTTCCCCAGAGACCTGCGCACAAAACTGCCAACTGCAGTGCGCACAACTTGCTCTACAACTGTGAGAGTGTGTAATAATGAAACTGGCACCCTGTATTTATAGTGGATTGGCCAGTCTAACTGGGGCCGACCTGACCAGTCTAACTGGGCCGACTTCTCTTTCTGGGCATCAATAAATTCAATATAAATATATTTGTTCAGCCGACAACCTGTCTAGGGTTTTCTTCAATTATTTGCTTCCTTCTGGAGGATTCTAATCTCATCATAGGTCATCATAGAGGTCCATACGTCCCAAAGCTACCATAATATTAACACTCCCTCCTAGCTAGGGAGGTATGGTCTTGATCACAACAGACCATTCAATTGGTAGCACCATGAGCACCTGTCATTATTATCCAACTGGATAATCTCCTATGACAACTGGTACAATATCAATTTTATAGAACACACCTGTGTCTATTCCAGTAGTACACAACTACTCAGAATTTGTGAAACACATTCACAAACTTTCCTTCATAACAAATAGCAACATGCATATAAAAAATGTTATGATAAAACTGTATCATCTGGGCCAATCTTTCACTCACGTCTGTGAGATATGAAAGAATGTCTTGCCACCACAGTAGTCTTCATCTGCATAAAAACAATGTTATGATAAAAACTGAAACATCTGGGCCAATCTTTCACTCACGTCTGTGAGATCTGAAAGAGTGTCTTCCCTCAGTATATAATATCAACAACAATCATTTGGGCCAATCTTTCACTCATATCTGTGAGATCTTAAAGAATGTCTGCCCTCAACATAGAATATCAATAATAGGCTATCTGCCCCATTCTTCTCAACCATGGAAGAAGGATTTTTTCTGATTTCTGAACCTGGACCATTTCCCACCCTGGGCCATTCTTTCGACACTAAGCAAAGTGTAACATGGAGAGAATGAGTCTGCCCTCAAGAAATTCTTGTACCATTCCTTACCCTGGGCCATTCCTCCAACACTAAACAAAGTGTAACCTGGAGGGAATGAGTCTGCCCTAAGGAATGATTGTCCTGGACTATTCCCCACCCTGGGCCATTCCTCCAACACCAAACAAAGTGTATCTTGGAGAGAATGAGTCTGCCCTCAAGGAATAACTATCCCTGATTGCTAAGCCTGGACTACTCCCCACCCTGGGCCATTCCTCCGACGCCAAACAAGGTGTAGCCTGGAGAGAATGAGTTTTCCCTCGAGGAGTAACTGTCCAGACCATTCCCCACCCTGGGCCATTCCTACAAAACTAAACAAAGTGTATCCTGGAAAGAATGAGTCTGCCCTCGAGGAATGTCTTTCTTGCATCAACCTCCAAATGGATGATTCTTCGAAACTGTGAACTTCGAAAGAATGACTGCCCGGCGAGGTGGACCATTCTACTTGACCACTACTCAGAGTGACTACCAAGAAGAATGAATGTCCTAGACCACTCCCCATAAATGGGAAGTCGATGTCTATGATACATCAACAATCAATCTGCCTTCCATGTTAACTACAATGGAAAGCCACTGTCCGTCAGAAATCTCAATCCACTTTCCGAACTGGAAAGCATCTGTCCAATCTGGACTTTTACAAAAATAAATAACATTTCAACTCTCCCTCCTAACTGGAGAGTTATTTTAATCACAGAAATAAATATTTTTTCGTACCTTCTTTATCCTGGAGAGTCTTCCCTTTCAGCTAAGGGAGTTATTTCCGCAATCCCCATCTTCTCTCGGAAATATGCAAACTTGATTCTGGAAAGAGGCTTTGTCAGGATATCTGTTGTCTGCTCATCAGTGGGGATATACTCGAGCTTTACCTCTCCTTCCTGGACTTTGTCTCGGATAAAGCAGTATTTGATCTCAATATGCTTCGACCTTTCATGGAATACTGGATGCTCGGATAATCTTATACAACTCTGATTATCACAATATATAGTGGTCGATTATGGAGTCTGATCAAATAAATTGGATATTAACTTCCTTAGCCATACTGCCTCTGTGCATGCTTCACAACTTGCCATATACTATGCTTCTGTTGTATTAAGTGCGACAGACTTCTGCTTCCTGCTGCTCCAAGATATCATAGCGGAGCCCAAGCTGAAACACATACCTGAAGTACTCTTTCTGTCTTCTGCACTTCCTTCCCAATCAGAGTCTGTGAATCCATGAAGTTGAATATCACTGGATGAGGTATATCTTAAACCATAGTTTATTGTCCCCCAAATGTATCTTAAGACATGCTTTGCAGCTATCCAATGCTCTTGTCTTGGTTCCACCTGAAACTGACTTAATGTATTTACAACAAAACAAATGTCTGGTCGAGTATTTACCAAATACATCAATGATCCAATTAGCTTCCGATATAGAGATGGATCTACTGGATCGGAATCTGGAACTTTCACTTTTCTTATATCTGCATTCATAGGAATGTCCATGGAATTACAGTCCATCATTCCAAACTTCTAAAGGATCTTTATTGCATATTTTCTTTGTCCAAGGAATACTTCACCACACTTCTGGCATACTTCTAGCCCCAAGTAATAGTGCATGAGACCTATATCTTTCATATCAAACTCAGAGGCCAAATCCTTCTTGCACTAAATTATTAGAGATTCTTCACTTGTTATGAATAGATCATCAACATATAATAGTAGAATTACAGGTGCATTGTCCACGACTTTGTAGTAAAGGTTTGGATCTGCATGACTCTTGGAAAATCCATGTCTGGTTAGATAATTGTCCATCCTAGCATGCCAAGCCCTTGGAGCTTGCTTGAGTCCATATAGAGCTTTCTTCAGTCTGCAAACATGAGTGTCTCTGGAGTGTACCTCGAATCCTTGAGGTTGTTCAATATATACTTCTTCTTCGATGGCTCCGTTGAGAAAGGTTGTCTTTACATCCATCTGGTGTAGATTCCATCCCATGGAAGTGGCAAGAGATATAATAGTTCTGATGGAGGTATATCTTGCCACCAAGGCAAAGGTTTCGTCATAGTCTTCTCCCTCCTTCTGGGAGAACCCTCTGGCCACGAATCTTGCCTTATATTTATCCACGCTTCCGTCTACTGCATGTTTGATCTTGTATACCCATTTTGAAGTTACAACTGATTTTTCTTTAGGTCTGGGTACAATTTCCCATACTTCATTTCTCATAA
>ML784449.1:398874-413006 GCA_009831015.1 Picea engelmannii
TTTTATAAATCCAAAAATGTTATACACTTTTCTCATCAACACAATTCAATTCAATTCAACTATTAAAAATAGAAATCATTATATATAAAGAAGATATCCATCATTAAGATTTTAGTGAAACCACTTAGATCCATATTCTATAGTGGAACTTTATGGTTAAGGTGAAAGGCTTTAGCAAGAGTTTTCAATTTGGTGTGCCTAAAATATTTAAGAGATATAATGCTTTATCATAACAAATGCATTTATGTAATTATATATTTAAATGCATTGTATATAACTATTCAAAAACATATTTTTCAAATATTTTGGAAAACTTCAAGTACGTCTATATAATTATATATTTAAATGTATTAAATTTATTAAAAGAAAAAGTTTTAATTAAATCTATATAATTATATATTTAAATATTTAAATGTATTAAATTTATTAAAAAAAATAAATAAATAATCAAATGGTTATACTTATTATATAAATTTTATGTAAAATTAATATTTTTGAAAAGAATCATATCAATGTATCGTAAAAATTTAATTACACTAATGTAAATGTAAGGACATACATATTTCCCATACATTAATATATATTAATTAACACAATCATAATATTTATATACATAACACTTATTACACATTATACATTGGTGAGACAACTTCCCTATTATGTTATCAGATTTTACACATAGATGTATGAATGAAAAAAGAAACTCAAAAGCTTTGATCGAATCAAAATATTAATAAGGAACAATAAAGAATTGATCGAATCAAAATATTAATAAGGAACAATAAAGATGTAAAGAAAGAAAAAGAAAACTAATCTAAATAGAAGGAATTTTAATTAAGAAAGATATATTAAGAAAAACTAATGAAAAGTAAATTTATAGAAAAAAGGAAAATAATAAGAAATATAAAATGAATATAAAAAAATAAAAAATTAATAAATATAAAAAGGAAACTCACGAAAAAGTAAAACAAAAAGATAAAATAAATTTTAATGGAAATATTAAAGGTTGAATAAAATTGAAAACTTAATCCAGAAAGAAAAAGATAAGATTAAAAAATCAAGAATAGAATAAAACAAAGACCAAGGGTTACTGAACCATATAAAAAGAAAAGTGGCAAAGTGAAAAACTCAAAATAAACAAAAAAAAAAAGAGAAAGAAAGGGGGAATAAGGACTAATAAAAGAGAAAAACAACTAAAAGGAACATGAAAAAGGAGAAAACAATGATGAATGAAGAAAGAAGAAAATAGAAAATAAAAACAAAAGGGTAAAAACAATAAGGAGATTTAAAGAGAGGGCACCTAGAATAAGAAAGGGGAATAGGAAAAAGTGAGAGGCTACCTTGAAACAACCCTCCAAGATTATGTGGGAATCCAATTCTTGCTAATATTCCAACCATCTTCTATAGAGATATAATTTTAGCATCTTCTATGTAGATATGATGTATCTTCTTGTTTTATTCTATTCTTATGTCTTGTAATACATGTCACGTATATCAAAACGTATTGAAAAAGGTAGAAATATGGCAACTAGAATAAGAAAGGATCCTTTATGTGGAGACACTGTCAATTCTCTTGCATGTTGTAATAAGGATTTTCATTGGTCAACTAAATATCAGTGGTATTCAAGTCTCGCTCCCAAGTAGAAACTTGCTAGAAAAATCTAGACGACATGTTTAGTAAAGGTTGGTCTTATGCCATAAGATTTCAACTTCAAAGAGTTAGTCTCTTGGTCTGCACACAAATTCGACTCGAAGAGAAAAACGATTCAGGTTGTTGTTGAAGGAAAGAACATGGTTCTTTTGACTCCAAAGGTATTTAGAAGAATGCTTCGACTTCCCACCCCTAACAAGACTCAATATTCTAGAAGTTGATTTTTTTTTGGATTAACAAGGTGGTGGTGTACAAATTTATTAAAGGATTTCATGGTGCCATCTACTACAATACCATTCGATATTTCTCTTATTGATATATCTCTCTTGTTTGAAACATATCGATATTTTTCTTAGTTATTTGCATGGGTGATGGGATGTGATTCCACATCTCATGTTCCTGGGTATGTTCTATATGTTCTTTATTTCTTGTTTTGAAAAGGAAATGTAATAACCCCTCCGTTACGACTAGGAAAGCGAAGCAAAAAAGGTAAAAAAAAAATTGCATTAGGAAACTAACATCAACAGATAATTCATAGCGACGCCTAATCAATGAAATCATAATTAAAATCATTACAAGTGAATCATCGTCGTAATCCATAACGACGTAACCAACGCATCAATCATAATTAGTAACGACACATAATTAATACATCATCACATTAGATAACAACACAAAATCAACAAGTACCATAAATGGCGACACAAGATCAACTCATCACATAAATATAACACGGAGAAACTACTTGCCCAACCTACCTTGCAAGGTTAGGACCTCCAAGACACATAAGAAACACTCAATCCCATGATTCATCTGATTGATTTTGACCATTTAAGGTCTCACGGCTAGCGATTGTTCTGAAGAACAAGGAGGTGTCTACATCCCACCAACACAATCAAGTCCAAAAACCAACTAGCTAAATCAACAACATCAATGATAATCAATGGTGCAATAGTGTTCTAATAACCAATCACACATCACATAAATTCCAAGGCACAAGAGAATTTAATTACTAAATCAATCATATAATGACATAATTTAAGGCGCAATGTAATCAAATTTATTTTATTTTCAAGGCGAAAAAGCATACATCTACTTTACTTCAAGGTGCATGATTAATCAACCATTGAATTCAACAATAATAAACATTATTTCAAGGTGCACACGTGATTCAAATTCTGAATTAAACATAAACCAACATCATTCAATGCACGTAATTAATCTATTCACTTAGGAAATCATACATCAACATAGTTTAGTGGTGAAATAGAATCAATAAATTAAAACGATCATGAACAATCCCTTAGTTCTCTACAAGTATTCATGTAAGACTTCCATGAGTAATGGGTAGTACTAGTTAGATGTATCTCATTCATATTGGTCATAATGACAAACATAAATAAGATGGCTCCAAGAATGGAAACTAACTACATTATTGTGCCAACAAATAAGGCAATAAATAAAGTAAAAACAAGGCAATTAAATAAACCGGATGTTAATAGGTCTTCAAGGTTATGACTATTTAGATATCTAACTGAAAAACCATTATTATGATGTAAATACAACTTTAATTAAATAAAAAAATAAGCATAAAGAAATTAGGCTATAAAGTTAGGCTATACTTACTTTCCATATTTAAAAGAAAAGAACTATACATAAGATGTTTCCAAATACAACATCAATCAAGGCCCAAGATAGACCATCCAAATTTTAGATCAACCAAAATACTTACAATGAACCCATAATGATAATGTTTAAAAATATTACTATTACATAATTTCAACTTTTGGGTAGTCATTTTCTATGGGATCCATGGATTGCATTCGAGCATGAACTTAAAGTTTTCATTTTGTAATGGAACAATCGATTGCATTCTAGAGTTCAAATAGAGAATGTATGTATTGTGTAATTCATGTAAATATAATGCTATGGTGACTTTGACCATAAAGGTGCGGCTTTTAAGGTTTAAAGTATAATAATACAAAAGATGGATAAATATTTACTATTTACTTGTGATGATAAAGACCAAAACCAAAATATGGTTCTCAATGTTGTGAAGTATGAAGAGAAAATTATACCTATCTTTATTACTTTATCCGTGGATTCCAGAATGGATATATGGTACCATGTAACTTGACTCATTCATGTTCATTCATGTAAATACAATACTATGATGATTTTCACTAAATAATTCCGGCTTTTCATCTCAATTAAAACTTCACAGTATAATGATGAATACTTAATTGTGATTTAATTATAATGATAATATCAAAATATAATTCTCACTGACGAACCTGCAAACAAGCAAATGGTACCTTATCTTTAATACTTTGTTTTCATCAGCAGTGTAAGTATTCATATTTTTAATATTCATTGGAAAAATCAAGGTCGCAGGCACATGCGTATTCACCCAATAAGGAATAAATATGAGGCAACGAATGCAGCAAATGCACCAGTAAAAACGCAGAGAAAACAATAAGACGCAAGGTGTTCCCCCTCCCCAAACACACAGAGCGTCGTTAAGGCAAAAACACAGAAGAAATCAGGGTAAAACGCAGAGGATTAAGCTTCTGTAAAACACCAAGGATTACTCTCAAGCACGCAGAGGTAACTTCCGTAAATACGTTGAGGTATTAAGAGCAAATCGTTGGGTGATTGCTAAAAAATCGTTGGGTGATATTGCTCAAAACGCAGAGGTATTAAGAAAAAAATCATTGGGTGATTTGTTCAAAAATCATTGGGTGATATTGCTAAAAAACACATAGCTATTAAGGGAAAAATCGTTGGGTGATTGCTCAAAAATCGTTGGGTGATATTGCTAAACAACACAGAGGTATTAAGAGAAAAATGGCTGGGTGATTTACTCAAAAATCAGTGGGTGATATTGCTCAAAAATGCAGAGGTTAAGGAGAAATCCCAACTTTGGCAAGTTACACCACAGTAAAAACGCATAGAAAAATGAGAGAAATATTTGTTGGGTAATGAAACAAATCGCAAAGAACTAAGGTGAAATTTGCTGAGCAAATGAATGAAGGAACAAAGCCTTGACTCCTCAAATAAAAACGCAGAGATCTGATGTATAAATTCCTTGAGAAATGAAGAAAACAAAATGCAGAGATTACCAATGTTGAGCGATTTGTAAAAGAAAAAAAAACGCAGACTAGAGTTAAAACAAAACTCAAAGAATCCAAGAAGAAAGGAGTTGGGTGAATGCACCAACGCTGGGCGAAATCCCCAAGGAGAAATGTAGAGAATTAACTTGAAAATGCAGAGGGTTTTACTGGTAAAAACGTAGAGAATTAATAAATCACAGAGGAAGAAAATGTTATAAAGTCACATAGTAAGCATTCGGAAGTAACATGGCTTCGCAAGGCCATCAATCAACAGATTATTTCTAAAAACCATACATACAATAAAAACTTAATACAATGCAAACTCAAATTAAAATACAGTGACTGACGAAGATAGTCTTGATGACGTTCCTTAGCGACTGGCATTCCCTTCCCTCGTCCGTTTGCTAATCGTTGAGACTTCACCGGTACCTCCCAACCAATGCTAGGGGTACTCTTCTTCCCCCTTATCCCCCTGAGCCGCAAAGGGGCCACGCACAAACCCAACCAGAACCATCTAGCTCCCTACTCGTCTCATAAGGTAGAGCCACCACTCTCTCTCTCTCAAGCTAGGTATCCCAACTCTCAGAATTTATGCAACATAACCTTACTCATAACTAGTGTGATCCTTTCCCCCTCTCAGCCATTTGTTTTATAGAATTTTCCTTAGTGGAACCTTTCCATTTGCACATTTAATTCATTTTTTTAAAATTAATTACGAATTATTCCCCCATACACTTGTCACTCGTTCTCTTAGTTGCACGAGTAAATCCACAATTTAATTTAATTAAAATTCAATTTCTCTCACCCATCATAAAAGTGCTCATAAAATCACTCCTAGTTGTCCCTTTATTCCCTTTATTCTCAATTAATGATTGACGTATTTCTAAAACTGAGTTGAGTTAAAATAGGAATGTTCTCTAGTTAGACTAGACTCTAGATTCATTTCTATGCGTACCCATTCCTTTCCTTTAGCTTTATTCCATTTTACCTTAAATTTCAATTTGTTAATTACTTGCACAGGTGTATTAAATCACTCTTTTAGATTTATTTTTATTTTCATTTATTCTTAAATTGATTTATTTCATCCCCTCATTATTTAATTTAAAATTTAGTTTTTAGTCTTCTCACTAACTTAGACTTAGGCTTAGTTAAATTTTTATGTGCAAAAGCTTCGACCATTAGGGATTATGATTAATAAATCCATTCTTAAATTAATTAATTAATCTATTATTTAATTTGGCAGTGCTCAATATTTTACGAAGTTGAACATTCACTCAAAGTTTTATAGGCCACCTAGATTCATTGAATCAAATTTTATTTATGTGACGTGCCCTTCAAGACGCTCTCTGTGCTCCAAGGGTACCACTCGCCTTTGATTCAAATTTTAATTACGCGATGTGCCCTTCAAGACGCACTCCATGCTCCAAGGGTGCCACTCGTTTTTGACTGGTTTTGGTAGTTTTCCAACCCTTGGAGTCAATACTCCATTCAAGCGACATTTTGAGAGACTAAGGGCTTCTAAGGAATAAGGACCCTTCCTTATTGTGTGCCCCTTAGAAATCTTCATGAACGACTGTCTCAGTCTTCCCTCATGACATCGCGGATCTCTCGAACTAGGTAATCATTAACCTAAAATTCGAGCCATGGTGGAAGTGCTAGTAGGTTGTGACAAGGATGTTGTCACACCTCTCCCTCAATATCTAGTTGTTGTGCATGGCCCCTTTACTCCTTATGTGAGTCATATTAGCAAGTAATTTCTAACCTGCATCCATCAATGAAACATTGTCAATGATCCATAAACAACATCATAATATACCTGGTCATATGTCACATATGCATAAATGAAATACTCAAACCAATACAATCCACTCCCTGACTCGATCCAGAGTCCAAGGAGGTCCATTGATGCCATCGACATCCTTAATCTGTCAAATGTCTCGTACACTCATGGGAAACTTGTCAATATCATTTGTCAATATATAGATATCAAATAACATAACATCATCATAAGAATCCATAAGCGAAACAGAAAACCATATACTAAACTGGATCACTTGCATGCAAGTGTCTTCAAAGAATAAGTCAATAACATGTGCTCACAAGAGCGGTATGTTATAGGAAACAATGTTAGATTGGGTCGAAATAATCTCAAATGGAATTTCATATCAATTTTCCAATTATTTGAAGATGTGTGGATTTTTCATGACTACTTATCTGATATTGGCGGTGTATATTGTAATGTATTTGAAGCATTACCCTCAAGGGGAACATTGAGGCTGAAAAACATCCTATTCAATTTTGGTACCCTGTACTGTGGAAGCACAAGGAACCATTTCAATTATACCTTGTTCAATATGAATTTGTTAAAAAGTTTATACATTATAATCAGAATTACATCGGAAAGAACCACACAATAAGCCAAGGATTTTCTTAAATAGAAAGGAGATTATGTTTATGAGGAAGACACTACTTATATCAGGTTCTATGTATTTGAGGGGAGACCTCTTTGTCTTCCTACTTTTTTATGTGACCGGTACTTTGTTGTTGAGGTTTGTAGACAACACAGAGCATTGTATTCCTTCTTCGAGAAGAAGTGGAAAATATAGCTTATCCCATTTGACAATTGCTTTTGAAATTTTGAATGTATTCCACTTGATGGAAGTTGAACCCTTCAAGGTTTTTGTTTCTAAAGGATTATTTTCTTCTCATTTATTGAAAATGTGATACAACAATATTTTTACCAGGATTGCATAAGGAACCAATGATAATGATCCTAATACCACCAAAGGGAAAGAGAAACATATATGTAATGATGACTTAGTCACATAAGTCAACTCAAATACTAAGGTTAAAAGGACAAAACTCAAAAAGGAATGTCAATAGAGAAAAACAAAACAAAGAGGAAAAAGCAGAACTAATTCTCAATCTTCTACTACCCCCATACAACATAGGAGTTCCTCCTCTGCTCAATAGAGCCAAGATCCCAACATGAGAAACTGAGAGAATAATGAGAGATGTGTTGGGGGAGATGATGAAGATGACTCCCATCATTTTAGTATTGAGAAGGCACATAACAGTTTCACATCCCAAGAGGAAGAGAAATATAAGTAATAAATGTTCTCAGAATTTTGAAGGTTCAAGAGATGTTGTTGAAATGGAAGTGGATAATAATAATAATGTACCTGAATGGGTGGCGCTAAAAATTTATGAAAGTCAACAAATGACATTAGAGTTTTCCCAAGAGGGATCAACTATTTTTGAATAACAATCCTTGACACTACACAATGCCAAATACAATAAGGAGGAGTAGAAATTGCAAATAGAGAAAGTCCATATAAAAAAAATAAGAATATAACCCAAAAGTGGAACTCAGAGGTAGATGTTTCTGGACTCAAACCCTCTGGACTTATTAAGATACACATTATCATTAGAGACACTCTAGATCATTCTATTTCAGAGCAAGATCTTGAAAACATTAACTTGAATAAAACAATAAGTAAAATAGAGGACAACTTAACTTCCATGCCTCTATTGTAGAACCATTGTCTATCATGATTCCAAAACCAGTGCCATGCGACACACTAGACACATAAACTCGAGTAAGTAAGGTTGTTGAATTACTAAGTGGGATAAGAATGTGTGTCATAGAGAAAATAAATAAACAATTAGTATCATTTTAGAGGCATGGAAATTCAACACTGATTTAAGGAACTTGTCATACCATATTGCTACTCTTGTGGATTATTTGCAAAAAGATTTAGAAGATGACGAATTCTTATAAAAAAACTTTAATGACATTTGTGTCACGAGTATCAAGTTTGAGTAATTTTAATAGAAAGAAACAAAATTTTCCTTCGAATAACAAAATACAACAAATAAAGGCGAGTTGATTGGAAAGAATACAAATGATGCAAGAATTGATTTTCAACTGTAAAAATATTGATGATAAAAGAAGTGATTCAATTATCAAATCACTTGAAATAGTCAAAGAACTTGAGGGCCCACAATTAATAATAGATTCCATGCTAATAACAAAGGAGAAATTAGAAACATAGTTAAACACAATCAAAGATTCATGGGGTGGTAAGTTCAACAACCTCATCAAATTTCCAGGAAGAAATCAAGCAATGGTTACATTTATATGAAAGAAGCAATTGCACTAGAAAATTTCAAGTTCCATTTATATATACATGAAGGCCCGACAAGGCTAGTGGAGAGAGATCTATCCATCTATCCTTCCACTTTCATTTTTGTGAGTACATTCTTTTCAAAATATTTCCCTTATTTATTCTCAGTCTGTGAATCATCTAGCTTTATTGGTTTATGGTTTAATCTTACAACCAATTCTTGATTGTGTTTATTTTCTTCTTCCAGGTTACCTTTGCTATTTTATTTGGTCCATGGGATCCCCATCCTAGTCCATTTGGACGAATGCATTCATTTATTATTTAAGTATCATGGATACTATGTTTTGTGTTAGGAAACCATTTTATAGGAACTTGAACACCAATTTTTTATATTTTTTAACTCTCACAGAGAGATATTCTAGGATTTCATATCTTTTGTGATTTCTGACTTTTATATAAGCATGATATATTGAGTGTGTTTCTCCTATGCATATTATGACTTTAAGTGAATGAAATCATTTAAATCCCTCTATTTTGGATCACCAATCTATTTTGTCTTATAATGTATTTCTTGGAATTGTTTCCTTCATTTCTCAAGTGAATGGATGTAGTTATCATGTATATTGCAATCATGGTTGTTATTTTTCTACTATAATTTATCTACCGTCCTTTCAGTTATTTTACCACCTGGTCCACTCAAAGGTGTAAATGTTATAAATGTTTAAATTTATTATTTGAACAAGTATATTGAAAATATGAATGAGAAAGAGGAGTAACACCTCTATTAAAACAAAGAGGGGATCTTAATAAATTCTTTAAGAATACCTTAGAAGTTTGACTCTTGTCCCTAATAGGAAAATATATCAACATTTTTGGCGACCATACTGGGGAGAGATTCATTGAAGTTTTATCTCCCATTAATGAACCGTCTTAATCGAGTCCAACCTCATATTCTCATTGGATTGGATAACCAAAGAAGTGTTTTGAATCAATTGTATGATTTGGTCTTGAAAACAACAAAAAATAAAGAAGAACTTGAACGATCTTGGCAAGTATTGGTTCAACATGAACCTCTAGTTCATCGAAATTTTGAAAGGAAAATCCAATAAAGATTTATAATATTGGACCCTTCAAAATATTTTGAAGGCCATGTAACAAAAAGTAGAAGGAAATTTATTGAAAAAATGGAGTAAGACAATAGTTCTATAGTTCAAGCTTCTATCTCGTTATTACCATTGCCTATTTGTCATCAAAAAAAGATGGGAGACTATGAGGAACGAAATTAAGAATGAAGAAATGATGAAAGACAAGATGAACACAGAAAAAATGATGGCATGCAAATAAATCAAAGATGAATATATAGAATACATCCTTTCTTCAAGGTGAACAACATCAGTTTCCAAATATTCCTACAAGATTATTACTAGTATTCAATGGTGATGGTATTATGAATCCTAATAAACATATTAATCAATTTTTGATAATTTGTGATATTCATGGGGCAACACATGATAATTTCATGGTCAGAGTTTTTCTACAAACTTTAATTGGTCCTTCTTATGACGGGTATCTATCCCTACCAGAAATATCAATCACATGCTTTGATGACCGAGTGTGCATTCATGGTAAGATATGTTCATCCCATTTCATATCATACTCTCCTTACTCAGTGTAACATCCCTCTAATTTAAATATTTGAGTAAATTTATGTGGTTGTAATTATTGAATTATGACATTGGGAAAAACTTTGATAACATTTTGATCACCATAGATAATTGATGGTGAAAAATATTTATGTAAATATTATTTTTAATTTTATTTTATTTAAAATTACTTGAGATAAATTGATGAGAAAACCCAACTATGATAATACAAACACTTTTTTCCATGGAAAAAGTGAAAAAAGGATAGAAACCACCAGGTTAAAAGTGAATTATGTCCATTAGGACAAGTGTGAACCTACCCCCAAGAGTGTGGGAGGTTAGGAAACAAGATAGCAAGAACTTATGCCAAGACTCCCAAGAGTTAGGGAGAAGGCTAACTGGAAAAAAGAAAGAAAAGACCTAGGCGGTATATTATTCTCAGCTTGGTAAAACAAGGGAGAAGAAGGAAAAGTATGGTGTAAACATGATGTTGTTGAGTACTTGTGAAAAATTAGAGATTGGTGGTTCTGAGAAAGAGCCAAGTTCTGGAAATTACCTCGAAAAGGTTCTTGACATTTTCAATTTCATGTGGAATAAAGTATTTGGCTCAAGGGTTACTAGAGTTAGCAGACTGTGGTTGCTCTGGTCTATGGTTGGGAGGAGCTGGACTCTCTCCTCAGTTTGTCCCAGTAAATCTTTGTGGTTCAAATATGTGTATCTACCTTTGATATTTTGTTTTTTTAGAATTATTAGCTCAAATTAGCATTTGCAGAGAAAGTTTAAATAGGTAAATAAACAGAGAATTCTTAACTACACCATTCTTTGTAGAGGAAACTTAAACATTCATGTGTCAATATCCTTCATTTGTATTAGCATAGAAATACTAACATAAGTAATTCTAAAATATGGTTTGAAACCCTAGACATTCAATGTATCTTGGTTAAAGATTACTTGTGATAAGGAGAACATAAATGAATATGCTAATGGTTCTATAGGAATAGCTATTATAAATTTATTTTAAACTATGTAGGTGGATTGGTGGCCATAAACTAGAATTATTTTTATTAATGGCTAGAAATAAAGAGACAAACCATTCTATACATGAATAGAATGATTGGTAAACTATATATCAGAAACATTATGTAGCTACAAAATTGACCTCTACATTGTAATGACTTGTTCTTACTACAAAAGAGAGAAACTATCATAGAGGTATTATAAAAATATTAAATTTATTTCTTTAGAATTAGTATACAAATATGGCTAACTCTTAAACCTTGAAACTCAAGTCGGGAGTAAATCGTTACAGAGAAATTTTGCGTAAGCAAAGGTGTGGGTAAGAACCCTTGAAAACTATAACGAAATCAGTTCATTCATACTGGAGGTCACAACGCAGTAAAGAAACTATAAATATTCTAAGGAATGACCAAACTTCTTGAGTCGGTAATGATACATTTTTTACCTTTTGGTTCCAGTTTGAAACCCTGAGTTTGAAAAAGTTGTGGGTTAACCATGTCGACGCTTAACAAAAGGTCTTTCCTTGGGTATCATGAAGTACCTTTCCTCTATAATAAAATACGAATGTATAGTTTATATGTAAATACTTATAACATTTAATTAAAGAGGAATGAACGACCGAGACAAAGAGGTGATAGGTGATGGGTTTTTACCTACAAAAACTTAAGAGAGTCACCTATGCTTGATTACAGATCTCAATACCAAATTAGACAGAACCTAGTTCTTGGTCGAGGCTGATGTCTCTGTGACAAGAGGTAGAGAGTTAAAATTAACTACAGAAGAATAAACAAAATCCTTATAAAACAAAATAAAAATATGATAAACACATTAAACTTATCCATAGAGTTATGGAGAAGTATTATTGAATAGAACGAGGGCTTGTTGGTTGTCATATCCCCTAAAGAGAGTGATGTAATCATGGGTTTGGAAGTGGGTATAATGTCTTTGTATTAAGTTAAAACACTCCAAGGGAAGTGAAGCCCTTATGTGGAACAATCCTTCCTACAAACAAAACAAGAAAACGCTTATTGTTAATAACATTAAACTTATAACCGAATTCAAATAATACAAGTGCGAATTACTGTAAGGAATGGAAGAATCAAACTCAAGCAGAAGATACAAATGCTCAGGAATACTTAGGTTGCAGCAAAATTCTGAGTTGTGCATGGGCGAAGTTTCCCCTCTCATTTGATTGTCTAATATTAAACCTATTCCACCAAGCGATATCACAGAGTTAACATGGGTTTGAGTACTCGGTTCCAAAAGAAATTATAACCAAAATGTAGGGAACAATGCATGAAGTGAGCGTTACAGGAATCCTTAAAGTAATAATTACCATATATTTCCTTCATATGAGAAAACAAAGTGATGAGTCTCAATGGGAACCACAGCAGATACCTTCCTTGTTGAGAGGTACCGAAAACTGAAAGAGAGTTAAAGACTCGGTGATCGAAATCTTGTCTACATCCAAACCCTAATAGCAAGAGAACTTGATTAATGGCCATTAATGGAATAATTTTCAACAGGTAATAAGTCTAGTTCTAAGCTATCATACCCTCCATGCACTGGACATGTGGCGATATTTTAATTGTTGAGTAACCCGGAGTGGCAAGGATCATACGGCCAGGTCGTCATTAGACTCGTCTAACTGTTAGTAGTAGGTAAGAGGATATGGTGTTGATTAATAGAACGTACCATGGCATATCTTTTCATTAAGTTTGTGTTGGTAGGGGTTCCATACCCTAGGTTGATCCCGGTATGGCAGACGTCATACTAAGGTTATGATGAATATAGTATTTGTGTACCATGGGTATCACTATCCCAAGAATGGTAAGGGTACTTTGTTTAAAATTATAATATGTTCAAATTTTATGCCTTAAACTATGCCAATGAAGTCAATAAGAATTTGTGGATGAAACATGGATAATAACCTTAGAAAGGAATATGATGTTTACCCTTGAGTTATGTTATCGTGCAATCTATACTTTCTCAAAGCCTAAGGCTAGTAAGACAAGATTGGCGTAACACGGGGGTAATCCTATCACTATCACCTCAATAGGATACCCCTTTATGTTTAGGAGAAGGATAAATCCACTCCAAGGGAGACGTCCCAATACTTAGGGGGTTTGAGGAAAGGGAAACGGTAAGGCTAACCACCCCTCTCTCTAGGTCACTCAAAACAGACTTAAGTCTTGTTGGATGAAGCAAAAGAGAATAAAGTGTACCTGCCCCTTACCAATACAACAACAAAAGTTATGGCAGCAACAAGTTATGATGAATACTTCAACAAGACTTCAAGTTTATAGAGATGAAAACTACCAATCAATGTATGAAGCAAGTGATAAATATATAGCAGCAATAATTAATTAATGGAAGATGTAATAACATCCAAAAAATGTAATTGAATAGACAATATAACAAGATATTGTGAAGTATTGAAATGATAACACTTGTCTCATACAATTTTTAGATATATTTCAATTAGAAAATAAATTCTAACATGATTCCAATGATAATTGTAGCAACAAAAAAATAAAGTAATGACAGTAGTAGAAAACCTTCAAAAAAGTATTTAGAAAGG
>ML784449.1:424966-451704 GCA_009831015.1 Picea engelmannii
TATATATATATATATATTATCATCCCTATGTTTGATTGATTGAACACATATTATATATTGTCAATGTGCTTTTGAAAACATTGTTGGGTGATAATATTGCCATTGCTTCAAGGAGTAGCTAAAAACTTACAGAGGGACATAACTATTGTTTGAGGACTCTATAAACCCTATTGAGAACATGTAATGAGAACATGTAATGGTTTTTATTGGTAAAATTTGAAATGAACTTTGAACTCATTAGTTGAAGTTTTTATTATGTTTTATAGTTTATTTTTTAATTTATATATTTATTATTTAAAAGAGAAATTAAATATAAATAATAGGAAGAAATCACTCTTTATTATTTAAAAAAAAAAAAAATTCTTTAAAAAATTTATAATCTCTATATTTAAATAATTAAATTGATATAATCATAATGTTATAGAGATTTTTCATTTAATTATACATTTAAAAAAACAATTTAAACAACATGAAACTGTAAAGTCACCCACATTTATGTTGATTTTATCGAATATTTCATAATTTGAATATGCGGATTCAGTTGTTCTGGTACCAATAACACCTACACTTGTAATTGATCGAGATCATTAGTTCGGGAAAGCCTATACTATGTGAGTAATAATGTTTTCTTTAAGCCAGTTTGGCTCATATCACGGGGTCGTTGCTGCCAAAAGTAATTGGCTTGCTGATCACTTTTCACTCAGGTCGGATCCAGATCCATCAAAGCACCTTTTGGAGAATTTGTTTGCCTTTATCGTTCTCACTAGGTTGAGAGTTTACAGTAGCCGGCCTGGATTTGTAGCTAGTATAAAACTATCTTTCATTTTTTTTTGAAAATTTGATTTCTATTAAGTTGTTCCCTCTACTATTTCATCTATCAAACTATATATGTTCCTTTTACTATTTCATCTTTCAAACTATATATATGTATAGAGTAAGGAAGTATTTTAAAAAGCTTTAATAATGAAAAATTAGTTGGAGATCTTATTGAGGAGTATTCCCCTAATTTAACCTTACTACCTTTATATTTTTTCCGTTCCAGCCAATTCCTTAGTAAAAGGAAAGATTTTACTAAAACCTTACATAGCTTAGAATCCTCTCCATACTCCTTTTTTTCTAATTTTTCATAAAATATTTAGTTCTTCATTCTTTTTAATTTTCCATAAAATATTTAGTCCTTCATTGTTACTCGTGGTTCACAAGATTTTTGTTGCTAGTGTCTCTCTAAACTAGTGATTTTTCTTGTGGCCCCAACTTCCATTTTCTTTAGTCTTGCTAATTTATTTCACTTAACCATGAATGTTTTTTTTTCTCATTTCCTTCTCCATAGAAAACTAAAAAAAAATTATGTATTTTCTCCAATATTTCCTTTGGAGTATGGGATCAAAAAAATCCAACACACTTGGAGAAGAGAATTTATCAATGTAAACCTTTCACCCTTGAAAAAGTGGTAGTTTAACTGTTCTAAGTTTTGACTTTTTTCCGAGAATATTTTTTGTTTAATTTTTCCTTAAATCTGGCGAGAAATTGTTGGATCGGCAAATTTGAGTGGTTAATTCTATATAGTTTGAGTGCCCCATAGGTTTTACATCACACGGATACCAGTTATCTATTCAAAAATGCAATTTAAACAACAAAAAATTGTGATTTGGTGTAGATTTATGTTGCTAGATTCCGACAACAAAAGACAAAACGTAGAACAATTAGGCAAAGCCCTTGAAAATCCATTTGTAACACTAGTTAAGTGACAGTAATTTGTAACACTAATTTGTCACTTTGTATTTTTTCATGAAGCCATCCACAATCTCTATTTTTGGATCCATTAAGCTTTAGATAAAAGTTTTTTTGACAACTCAATCTACTTACAAGGAATTTCTACTTCTCCACTAACTTCATTAAAGAATATCAAATACTTTTGCAAATTTACTTCCATTATAGTTGTTTAATGTACAAATCAAATCCTTATACTTATCTCATTTTCTCAATAATACATTAACAAACAACATTACATCATCTGTAATTGAGTGAACCATAATATATTTTCCAATTTTATACCTTGTAAGGATTCTTACCTCTAAATGATCTTATCATTTTACTTAATGCTAAAACTACTACTAATAATAAAAAGGTTACATAAATTATTTTCTAAAAAATATATATTACTTTCAAAACCTTTAAAACATGTCCATAACATACAATGATTTTGATTGATGAATGTTTAAATATATTTAATTTATTATTACATTCATTTTTAGATTCAAAATGGTCATTTTTAGATTCAAAATTATTATCATGTTTTAGTTTTAATAATATTTTCTTAAGTATCACAGCATTCAAATATATTAGAACCAACATTTTATTTATAGATATTTAGTTATATAAATACATTTTCCATATATTTTTTGAATATTGAATTTAATTAACTGATAATTATTTGTTTTTTAAGTTTAAGATTAAGATAAATTTAAATTTGTTTTTGTTTTTTAATAATTCAACGTCCATGTTTTTTTCATAATTTTATTGACAATATTAATTAATAATGTTAATATTTTTGTATTTTTTATCTATTCTTCATATTTTTTAATGTTATTTTTACCTTTTTTTTTACTTTATTTTTATTATATTTTGGTAAAGATTATTTTAATATTTACAATTTTATGTGAAAAAAAATAGAAAACTAAAACAAAAATAATCTTTTTTTTTAACTTTATTTTTATTATAGTCTTTTAGTAAGATTATTTTTTTACAATTTTATATAGAAAAAAAATAGAAAACTAAAACAAAAATAGCCTGTTATCTGCATTACAATTTTATGTAGAAAAAACTGATAACTTGTTATCTGCATTACAATTTTATGTAGAAAAAAACTGATAACCTATTGTTGATGTGGAATGAGCACTAAATATGTAGAAAAAACTGATAGCCTATTGTTGATGTAAAATCCCACACTGAACTCCATTTCAAAATTTAATAAACGGTTGATTATCGTTTGGAGGAAGTCTTTAAAATACCATGTCGTAAGTGTATAAAATACCATGTCGTAAGTGTAGCTCATTCTTACTTATCATTCGACTTATAATGAAGTATCTATTTAAAAAATTATTAAAAATTCAATAATTCAATAAATTCTTAGTTCATAAATTTATATATTTATAAATATTTGATTTTTAACTAGTTTATTTGTTTTATGTTTTTCAACTTAAGTATCCAAAATAAACTTTAAAAAAATTAAATATATAATGTATCTTCATAACTATTTTATCTTTGAACTTATTTTCAATTGGTTTAATGATGCAATAAATTTAAATTTATAACATATCATTAAAACTTAGCTACAATTTTGAATGATTTTATTTTCATATCTGATGACACAAACATAATAAATCTATTCAAAATAGAAAATGATTTAAAGTTTAAATTTAGAAATAAATTGTTTTAAAATAACTAATTATATTTATATAATATGTTATAAGCATTTCTCATCAATACAACTTAATTGTTAAAAATAAAAATTAATATAAGGAACATATCAATTATTAAACATTTTAGTGAAGTTACTTATACGAATAATTTTAGGGGCTAAATTTTATTCATGGACTAATTTTTCATGGTTTTTCCCAAAAAAAATTTAGCTACTCTAAAAATGATTCTTCCAAATTATATTGGATAAAATAATTTTACCTTGCCAAGATTTTATACAAATTATATAAAATCCTTAGAAATTTGAATATTTTTATAAAAATATGGCCAAACATTTTATAGTTTGCATATGAAGGATTAATAATATTGGTCAAGGTTTCTACATTTTAAAATAATTTAGCAAATGTTTTAAAATAATTTTAAAAGATTTAGCAAATATTTTCATTTTGGTGTGTCTAAAACCTTCGCGCTAATGCTCTATCGTAACAAGTGCATCCATGTAATTATATATTTAAATGCAGTGCATATAACTATTCAAAATTATGTTTCTCATACTTAAATTTTATAAAATACAAACATTGAAAAAAGTTACTACATTGTGTGTACTATTTTAGAAAAGGTTTACATTTTGGTGTACCTAAAACTTCAAGTGCATCCATGTAACTATATGTTTATATGTTCAAAAACATGTTTGACATAATAAGAAGAAAAGGGGATATTAAAACAAAGACGAAGACGAGGGGCTATTAAACCATCTAAGAAGAAAAGGGGGAAAGCGAAAAAACCCAAAATAAATAAAAAGAGGGGGAAAAGGACCATAAAAGAGAAAAACAACGAAAGGGAAGACGAAAAAGGAAAAAAAAATGAGAAAAGAGAAAAGAGAAAATAAAAACAAAAACAAAAGGGGAAAAAATCAAGAGAAAAAATTAAAGAGAGGGGACTCAGAACAAGAAAGGGGAAAGGGGAATAGAAAAAAAGTGAGGGGCTATATAGAAACAACCCTTGAGGATAATGTGGGAATCCCATTTTTGCTAATATACTTGTCACATATATCAAAGTGTACTGGTAGAAAATCTGGCAACTAGAAGAAGAGAGGAGCCTTTCTATGGAGACACTGCCAATTCTCTTGCGCACCAAAATAAGGATTTTCATTGGTCGACTACATATCAATGGTATTCAAGTCTCTCTCCTGAGTAGAAACTTTCTAGCAAGATATAGACGACCAGTTTCGTAAAGGTTGGTTTTATGTCAGAAGCTTTCAACTTCAAAGAGTTAGTCTATTAGTGTGCATACAGATTCGAATCAAAGAGCCTAATGATTTGGGTTGTTGTTGAAGGAAAGAACCCAATTCTTTTGAATCCAAAGGTATTCAGAAGAATGATTCTACTTCCCACCCCTAACAAGACTCTCAAGCTTTTGGAATTTGATTCCTTTTTGGATTCATAGGGTGGTGATGTAAATTTATTGAAGGATTTCAAGGCACCATCTACTACAATACCATCTGATATTTCTCTTATTGATGTATCTCTCCTGTCTAAAACATATAATTGAGATTTTTCTTGGTTATTTACATGGTTGATAGGATATTGAGATTCCACGTCTCAATTTCCCAGGTATGTTCTATATGTCATGTATTTCTCATTTTGATAGGAAGCAGTGTTTGATTGGGTTGAAATAATCTTAAACGAAATTTCATATCAATTTTCCAATTATTTGAAGACACGGAGAGATTTTTCATGATTGTTTATCTCATACTAGCAGTCACCCATTGTAATGCATTTGAAGCATTGCCCTCAAGGGGTAATGTTGAGGCTAAAAAGGACCTTGTTCAATTTTGGTACCCCGTATTATGGAAGCACGAGGCACCATTTCAATTATGCCTTGTTCAAGTTGAATTTGTTAAAAAAATTAGACATATTCTAACCGGAATGCCACCAACAAAACAAAGGAAGTCGAGGATTTCCTTAAAGGGAAAGGAATTTATGTTTATGAGGAAGACACTACTTATATCAGGTTGTATGGATTTGAGGGGAGACCTCTTCTTCTTCCTACTTTTGTTATATGTGATTGGTACTTTGTTGTTGAGGTTTGGAGAAAATACATAGCATGGTCTTCCTTCTTCGAGAAGAAGTGGAAAAGATAGTCCATTTCCCCACCCTTCAATGTAGCTGACACAACAGTTAAAATATTATCCCATTTGATAGAATTTTTTGAAATGTTGAATGTATTCCACTTGAAGGAAGTTGAAGCCTTCAAGGTTTTTGATTCAGAAGGATCATTTTCTTCTCATTTATTGTCAATGTGATACAACAATATTTTTACAAAGATTGCATAAGGAACCGATGATAATGAACCTAATACCACCAAAGGGAAAGAGAAGCATATATGTAATGATGACTTAGTCATAGAAGTCAGATCAAATACTCAAGTTAAAAGGACAAAACTCAAAATGGAACGTCAATGGAGAAAAACAAAACAAAGAGGCAAAAGTAGAACTAATGCTCAATCTTCTACTACCCTCGTACGACATAGGAGCTCCTCATCTGCCTAAAAGAGCCAAGATCCCAACATGAGAAAAGGAGACAATAATGAGAGATGTGTTGGGGGAGATGATAAATATGACCCCCCTCATGTCAGTATTGAGAAGGCATGTATAGTTTCACAGCCCAAGAGGAAGAGAAATACAAGTAATAAATGTTCTCAAAATTTTGAAGGTTCGAGAGATGTTGTTGAAATGGAAGTGGATAATAATAATAATTTGTACCTGAATGGGTGGCATTACAAATTGTCGAAATTCAACAAATAATAGAAGATTTGGCCTTGTTGGAGATTTTCAACTTCAGGCAATCATTCTCCACAACAAATTACAAGAAGACTCATCTACACCATTAAAGAAGCCCCGGGAAGAGAAATCGGCCCCACAGGAAAAATAATAATAAAATTGAAGACCCATAAATAAGAAGTTGGCCCCAGACTGGCACCTAGATTAGTATAAATACAAGACTAGCTCATTTCATTTTGACAATCAAACAACTCCTTTTGAGTGCGCACAAGGCAGTTGCAGCTGCAGTTTTGGTAGTTTCGTTATTTTTGGGTTATTGGTTATCTTGGAGAGTGCGCCACACTTGGAGAAGCTCTTACTTGGTTATTCTTGGTCATATTAATCAGGAGCTAGGTCTTGGTGATTCTAGCCTTGGGGAGGATCTTCTTTGTATGATATTTTGGTTGTTGATGGTGTACTGGTAATATATTGGACTGAATTTTTCTAGAGAAAGGTTGTTGGGTTTTCTCCCAAGTTTGGGTTTCCCAGGATAAACTCTTGTGTTCTTGTGTTGTATGCTTATGTCTAGTGTGCATGGTTAATATTTATAGATCTTGTTATTTTCTTTGCATTGTTATAGTTGATATTTTCAGTGTATAGTTATTCTATGATCATTGTTGTATGAAAGTGAATCTTGTTATTAATCATAAGGCAATAACTATCAAGAGTTGAGAATCATGTAAAACACCAATATGGTATCAGAGCTAGTTGAAATATTTCCACTGCACATTTACAGTTGTAGTTGTAGTTGCAGTTTCTAGTTACAGTTGCAGTTGCAGTTGCCAGTCACCAATTGTAGTTTCCAGTTTCCAGTTTGCGTAAATCTTGAGATTAGAAGACAAACTGGATGGTGCTACAAATTTCAGAGGTATGCACTTATATCATTTATATTTAGCAAAGTATGAGGGTGTTTGTAGGGGATGTACAAGGGACCTTGTCCAAGCAATGACCCAAAGGGATCATTGGAACTAGTGCATTCAGAGGAATAGCGTGCCCTCCCTAGCAATTAAGACTCCGAGTTTTCATATCATGTTTGATATTTTTATTGTTGCATCTTAAATAAATATTGTAATCAGGACAACAGTCTTTAGAGATCTATTACTACTAAGTACTTTTTCTATCAATTTTTTTAATATTGTTAATACAATGATCATTATGTAAAAGCTCATTGTTTAGTACTAATGATGCACTTATTTACAGGATGAAATTGATCTCTTCTAGAAAATGTTCTTGGTTGTTTTCTTTGTCTTGGGTAGGTTACTATGGAGGTCACAATGCTAGAAAATTGTTGCTCTTATCTTTTGTTCTTGTTTTGTTCTAGGCAGGTCACAAGTGATAGCTCTAAGGGGCAGCTATAGTGACAATTGCAGGAGGAAACATATTAGATAGTCTCTAGTTTAATACATGGAGCAGGCTATCCAGACATGGAGTTGTATACATGACAGTATACATCCATATACCGAAGGCGAAGAAGACAAAGTTAGAACCTTCTAAAAAGAAGGATATTTTTTGTGGGATATAGAGTGCTCCACATGGAGATTGATAGGGAGAAGCATGTGGCTCCATCGGTGGTGCGGCAGAGGGCCCCATCTAGTACTAGTTCAGAGGAAGCCGGAGTTCAGAGTGAATCATCGCTTAGGATCCAGTAGGGAGGAGCAGCCTTCCACAATAGTTCATTGGAGATCATACTTCAGAAGATGTAGAGGGAGTAGATGGATCCAAAGATTGTACAGATTCAGAGGGAGTCATGTTTCAAAGGGATCATGGTACTCCAGGATTGATGGATACTTGTTGAGCTTGGTTTTAACCAAGAATTTACATACTTAGAGTGAACCTAATCTCAGGGAGAGTCAATTGAATCAGAGGAAGAGTCGTTCATTCAAAAGGAGTTCCCCCTCATATTCAAGTGGGAGAGAGACATATTTTAGGACTGACAGATAGGTGTCGTTATTTGAGGAGGCTTCAAGGAGATGTGATCTTGATATAGTGACAGAGGAGGTAGCCAGTCAGGAGGATTGTGTATGGATTTTGTCTCAATCATAGAGGGAGCAGCTAGTGAGGCAAACTAGATAGCAGGACTTACTCTAGAGACAGAGGCAGTTAACCTTGGAGTTCTAGATGGAGGATCATGGCTGGATGTACTCTTGGGATTAGAGGTGTGACGAGATCATATGATATATTCCTCATTCAAGGGATACTGATGAGATTTGATATGATGGACTGCAATTCCATACCTATAATGACAAATCTCAAGAAGTTGAGTGATTCTACTTCAGATTCATATTTGGTGGATCCCACGACGTACAGGTAGTTGATTGGATCCTTGAGGTACTCGGTTAATGCCAAGACAGATATTTACTTCACAATGAGAAACCCAAGCCACTATTTGGTTGAATCTAAGGCAGTTCTAGTGGGTGGTAGCGAAGCATGGTACAATGGGATATGGTTTGTCTCGGGTGATGAAGTGAGGCTGCAAAGATATACATATTTTGATTGAGCAGGAGTGCATTAGACAGATTGATCACCTCAGGGTGTTGCTTAAGCTTGGAATCAATTACGATTTATTGGATAAGATGGAAGCAGGATTCTGTAGCACTCAGTACAACAGAGACATAGTATGTCACAGCCAATATCGTAAGTCATGAAGAGGTGCAACCTCATAAGCTTCTTGCAGAACTTCATTCGAGACATGGTATAGAAGGGATCAATGAAGATCTAGTACTTATCCGTAGATGAGAAGATTGCATATATCATCCCAAAGTGGCCATGTTGATTTGGCTAAGGAGGATGATACATAGTATTATCCATGTTGATTTGGCTAGTGATGAGCATTGATGTTTCAATATCGGGCATACATTCTCCCATATTGGTCTTGCATGGGGCTCTGCTAGTGGTGAATGGCTTGGGTATGTTGATGGCATCGGGAAGATGTTCTCCCAGATTGGTCATGCACAGGGCTATGCTAGTGCTGATATGACTAAGGGAGAATGAATCATTCACTCACGGGGCTCTGCTAGTGGTGAATGGCCCAGGTATGTTGATGTTCTCCAGGTTCGTGTAAACATTATTCCTAGATTGGTCATGCACAGGGATATGCTAGTGTTGATATGACCAAAGGAGAATGATTCACTCATCCACGGGGCTTTGCTAGTGGTGAGTGGCCCAGATAAGCATCAGGTAGACATTATCCCATATTGGTCATTCATAGGGCTATGCTAGTGCTGATATGACCAAGGGTAATGATTCATTCACTCATGGGACCCTGTTAGTGGTGAGTGGCATAGGTGCAGTCCTTCTCCTATCAAGGAGTGGATGGACTCGAGATGCTATCACATGCATATTCTGGGATGGAATGCATGTGCAGAAATGGCATATCAACATGGCTCATGAAGACAACCTTTGTATGACGGAAGAAATCCAATTATGGAGAATGCATCCCTTGTTGAGAGGGAGTGTTGGATATTTGCAACTTCAAGTAGTCATTCTCAACAAGAAAGTACAATAAGACCAATCTACACCATTACATAAGCCCCGGGAAGAAGTTGAAGACCCAGGAAGAGAATTCGGCCCCACGGGAAAAACAATAATAAAATTGAAGACCCATAAATAAGAAAGAGACCCCAGACTGGCACCTAGATCAATATAAATACAATACTGACTCATTTCATTTTAATAGTCAGACAACTCCTTTTGCAGTATGCACAAGGAAGTTGCAGCTGCAGTTTTGGCAGTTTCGTTATTTTTGGGTTACTGCTCATCTTGGAGAGTGTGCCACACTTGGAGAATCTCTTGCTTGGTTATTATTGGTCATATTATTGAGGACCTAGATCTTTGTGATGCTATCCTTGGGGAGGATCTTCTCTGTATGGTATTTTGGTTATTGATGGTGATGTATTGGTAATATCTTGGACTGAATTCTTCTAGAGAAAAGGTTGTTGGGTGTTCTCCCAAGTTTGGGTTTCCCAGGATAAAATTTTGTGTTCTTGTGTCTACTGTGCATGGTTAATATTTCTAGATCTTATTATTTCAATTGCATTGTTATAGTTGATATTTTCAGTGTATAATCATTCTATGATAACTATTGTGTAAAAGTGAATCTTGTTATTAATCATAAGGTAATAACTATCAAGAGATGAGAATCATGTAAAACACCAATAGGCCTGAGAGGGAACAACTATTTTTAAATAACATTCCTTCACAGTACACAATGAAAAATACAATAAGGAGAAGAAGAAATTGAAAATAGAGAAATTCCATCTCAAAAATAAGAAGATAACCTAGAAGTGGAACTCATAGGTAGATGTTTCCAGAGCCAGACACTATGGACTTCTCAAGTTACACATTATCACTAGAGACACACTAGATCATTCTATTTTATATCAAGAGCTTGAAAACATTAAATTGAAGAAAATAATAAGAAAATTAGAGGATTATTCAACTTCTAGACATATGTTTGTAGAACTATTGTCTATCATGATTCTAGACCCAATGCCACACAATGCACCTAACAAATCATATTAAGTAATAAAGGCTGCTAAATTTTTAAGTGGGATAAGAATATTTTTCATGGAGAACGTAAATAAGCGACTCAGTGTTACATGTCAAAATTCCACGCTTGCATAATGTGTCGAATGTGGCTCAAACGTCATGTTCTAAGTGTTTCATGTGGCTCAAATGTCACATCCTAAGTGTTGTAAGTGTATCAACTAAACGGTCCCAAGTGTCGCAACTAACTTTCACAAGTGTTGCAAGTGTCGAAACATACTTCATACACTCTTAGTAAGTGTCGCAACTCAATCGACACCATAGAAACACTTTTCATAACCCCATATTCATGTTGGAAGAAAAAGCATCATCATTTGGCAGTCGGAACATACCTTTCTACATGGGATTTTGACCATTCTTTGACATTTAAGAAGATGGGAACTCCCCTGCCTATGCTTAGGGAGCATCAATGCTCCCTACACCATGTTAAGGGAGCGCCATGGAGCCCTGTCTCCATCTCTATGGGGGTGCCATTGTTGGTTGAGAGAATCAAGGTGACTCCCACCTTCTTCTAAGGGATAGCTCTGAAGGTTGGGGTTTGTTTTCCTTGAGTCTTACTCCATGGATCTATCTAAGGAAAATAATCATAACCTATGGAGCCATATCCTCAACAAATTTAAAAAATACTCAAGGTGGTTGAGCCTCTCAAAGCCTATAAATTGGAGGCATTTCCATGGTGAAAGGGGGAAAGAAATCACAAAAGCATCATTATTTTGATATTGGTTCATTCGTGCAAGGGGTTGGACAAGGATATATTAGAGAGGTTGCTACAGCATCAATCACGATCTGTAAGTATTCTCTTTTGGGTTCTCATTGAATATACTTAGCCTATTTCCTTCAAGCTTGTGTATTCTTGCATGTGCTTGTCTATTGTTACTTTATCATAGATGATTTTGTTTTACCTAATCAACTAGAGTAGGAGATAGTTGTTTCTCTTTGCTGCCTATTGCAGGTATCAAGTTATGCCGGAGGGTTTGAAGATCAAGCTCATAGATTGGAAGTAGCGAGGACAAACTTCATAAAAAGGTACATCATGCCCTTTTTCCTTCTCTCTTTTCGATTGGTTAAAATGAGTTTAAAGGGATGTTAGTGTCTGTTTGTAATGTTTTTGTCTTAGTATAGGGGTCTAGTAATCCAAGGGAAGTTTCACTTGTCCGCAGGGGAAACATTATGTAACAAAAATTGGTAGGTACAGAACCATCGAGTCATTTCATTAGTCATCATGAAGGACCAACACTTAACATTGCTACCACTTCAGATTAAATATCGAGTGATATAAGTCTTGTCCTTCCTAGTCATTTACAAATCACTATTATAGTTACACCAAGGATACCTCGCTAAGCAGCAATTTCATTCACACCACAAAATCATGTTGGGACACCTTCCCATCTTAGAATGAAAAACCTTGTCGTACCATAAATCATGACTGGGAGACAAATACCTACTATGCAGAAATCCTTCGTTAGTGGAAAATTCCCTACCAAGGGGAAACCCTCATTTAGTGGATAAGTTCCTTCGAGGGGGAAACCCTTATTTAATGGAAAAGTCTCGATCATTACCCAACCTATGGCAAGGGGGAAAATTCCAGGTCTTTTCGCCGGAAACCCACAACAAAATTGGGGACCACCTTAGGGAGGATCTTTTAATCCACCACTTCAAGGAGGAACTTTAAATCCTAACATGTCATAACTATACTCTAGACAACCATTCCTAGGTGTCCCAAATCCCACTTGGGGTCCTCAGAGTCAATCATATTTTTCTCAACAAAGTCAAACTAGTTATCCTCCTCATGGTCAAACTGGTTATCCTCCTCGAGGTCAAACTAGTTATCCTCCTCAGGGTCCAAGTAGTTACCCTCCTCGGGGTAAATTTGGTTTTCCCTCATATTTTACCGAAGTACCTCAACAAACGAATTCTTCTTTTACTGGCCAAAAATCCTCAACAACCATATTATATGGGAGGACATTTTGGATGCAATTTCCCTCAACAACCTGTTTATGGTCCTACTGGTGTTCCCATGCCTCACAAACATCATCCTCAAAGTAATCAACAGTTACCTTTTATGTCTACTTTATATCTTCCAGACCTACCAAGATTGACAAATGATCCCATGTTGCATTCTCCTTTCTGTCCAGTAATTCCCACCAATTTACCATCGTATATCCCAAAATTTGATGGTAAACCCATAGAAGATCTGAATAACCATGTCATGACATTTCATCTTTGGTGTTCATCTAACTCATTGATGGATGACTCTATTCAACTGCATCTTTTCCAGCGTACTCTTACTGGCTCCACAACAAAATGGTATATTGAATTACAACATGGATCTTTTCAAGATTTTAATTCACTTGCAATGGATTTCCTCACCCATTTTTAGTTGTCAATTAGATACAATATCGGAATGAAACTTTTGACCTCCCTTCATCAGACCAACTCTGTACATATTTGTGATCATATCCATGAGTGGAGACGACAATGATGGTTGATCAAAGCTACCATCCTTGACTAGTTGTTGGCAGAATGGTTCAAAAAATCTATGTTACCACCTATTGCTTGTGATGTGGCAATGGGAGGTGTAGTTACAGAAGAAGAATCTATTGCTCATGCCCAATATATGGATTTGGTTTATTCCCAATATGGTACTTTATACAAACTGATCCCAAATTATCCCTGTGTGTCAACCAATCCATCCAAACCATTATATGTCTCTCATTCTAATGACATTATCGGTTCTTTCAAAACTCAACCTCCCTCACAATCGAATGGGACTACAAATCACTCAGTATCTACCCCGACTATGGTGCAGGCTTCTATCCCATATAATTCCTCCCCAACTAATGTATCTGAATTAAATGCAGTTCAATCTGATTCACCACCACAATCTTGGGCGGGGGGAGAAGAGTAAGAATAAATCAAAGAAAAATAATAATCAAACAGAAAACCCAAAAACACAAACACAACCACCTGTTTTTGAAAAGAAACAATAGTGAAAACCAAAATTCCCCCATCTCATATGTGTTGAAGATCATTACACAAGAGACTTTCCTCATTGAGATGAAGTATCAAAATTCCTCAAAGAAAATTCCCAACCCGTTGTTTTTACACATCCTTTTCCACAGCAGTAGTCAATGGTTGCGCAAAATTCTTCACCTCTACAAGGAGGAAACCAGGGTCCTCATCCTAAAGAGGATGCTTCCTCAAGTGCACATATTTACATGTTCAATGGTTTATATTTGACCACTAGAACTACAACATATGACACACCTCCAGGAAAAAACGATAAACATAGTGTAACTAATGGAACTGTGACCAATCCACCTTCCAATTTTGTTACCCTTCCATCTAGACCTCTCCAGATTGAAAAACCAAACTTTGACTCTATATTACATCCACCCAAGAGTACTATTCGAAAGGTGACAATAATCCCAACTCTCATGCTACCCAAAACTACAACATAGTTGAATATTTGGCCCAAGCACCTTGTGCAATGTCGGCACTTGAAGTTCTGCAAAACTTCCCTAGTCAACGTAGGACTCTCTTGGAGGCCATTGGAGTTGTAGATCCCGAAACATCCAATACTATCGTGTTTAACCTAGACGATTAAAATCAAGGTTCTCTCACCAACTTGTGTTTCAAATTGAAGTTGTTGTTCACAATCAACACATTCATTGCACTATATTGGATGAAGAAGCATCGATCTGTGTCATGTCCTTAGCCTGTTGGAAAGGTATTAAATCACTAGGCATTAATCATTCCCCTACCATATTGAAATCATTTTATGGACAAGGTTTCAAATCTCATGGAATATTGAAATCATTAGCCATTTGCAAAATTGTTTTTGTCGATGTGGAAGTAATCGACGCTCATTTAGATTATAACTTGTTGCTTGGAAAAAGTTGGTTTTATTCTATGACTATTGTACAATCTTTGGTTTTTAGATGTATCCAGTTTCCTCATCAAGGAAAAATATTTACCATCAATTAGTTAGATTACTGTACACCTGATGCTCACATCCAAACCACGAACAATATTCCATTTTTTGGGGACTCAACGATTGCTTATGAAAGTGTAGGGGTCGGTCTACTGAAATATTTCTCTCTCGTGGGAACTTTCCCTGCACCCATTCCTTAAACTTCACATCATATCACAATGATAAATATGATTTCTACCACAGTACATCAATCCCTTGAATCATTTGATCCTTGGATCGTACCTAGTCATTTAGATTTTGATATGTTAGGTGACAGTATGTTGCTTATCCCAGCATAGGCTAAATATGATGCCATTCAATATGCCTCTCCTTCACCCGACCACCAACATCTGGTGGCATCCAATTCTTATTCTCTACCATCTTGGTTGAATTCCTTATCATCAACCGTTTATTACATCCTACATATTTTTCCATCCGACGAATCTATTATGGAAATGCTTAGTATAGAAGAGTCACCTTGGAATGATCACCACCATCGCTCATCCTTTCTTCTGTGTTTGGATGAAATCGAGGAAAATATTCAATTTATTTTTCCATATGATATTATTGATAATCCTCACTCATGATACTATCTCTGAGGGAAATTTAGGAAATATATCACAAACCATCAGCATAGACATATCAGAAAAAGAGGGTGTCATGGAACATATACAATTAGGCACAAATTGTTCGACTAAAGAAATTCAAGATTACACTGCCTTATTTAAAGAGTTTCATGACGTTTTTTCCTGGATCTAAGAAGAAATGATAGGAATCGATCGTTTGATCATTCTGCATGAAATTAAAACATATTATGAAGCTAAACCTGTACGAAAAAAACTTCGCCCTGTTCATCCTAAGAAAATTGTGGCAATAAAGGAAGAAATAGAAAACTGATTGAAATTTGGTTTCATTTACCCTGTACCTCTGACCAAATGGGTTTCTAACATTGTTCCAATCACAAATAAATAAGGAACAATTCAAGTTTCCGTCGACTATAGGGATCTCAATAAGGCTTGTTCGAAAGACAATTACCCTACACCCTTCATCGACCAAGTTATTGATAATTGAGTTAGAAGCGTAATATTATATTTTATGGATGGCTTCTCATGCTATAACCATATAGATATTTTACTGGCTAATCAACATAAGATAGCCTTCATCTTCCCATGGGGAACCTTCACTTTTCGTAAGTTACCCTTCGGCCTTAAAAATGATGGTGCCACTTTTCAATGGGCTATGTCATACACTTTCCATGATATCAAGCATATTGTTGAACCATGACTCAATGACTTGCTAGCTCATTCGTCTCATCGCAAATATCATATTAATCATCTGAGAGTGATTTTTCTTAGATTTCGGCATTATAACATACGCTTGAATCCCCACAAATTCATTTTTTATGTTGAATCAGGTAGGCTTCTAGGTTTCATAATCTCCAAATATGGGATTAGGGTGGATCGTTTAAAAGTGAAAGCTATCCTAACTTTGCCTCCTCCCAACAAAATTACCCAAATCCAAAGCTTGCAAGGGAAGGAAAACTTTTTACGTCATTTCATCTACAATTACGTAGAAATCACGAAAGGATTCATGAGATTGTTATAGAAGGATGTCCCTTTCATCTGGGATGAACTTTCTCAATGCTTATTTGATGCTCTCAAACATGATTTAACGCATACATCATTGATACACCCCCCTAACTACGTGAGATATTATATCCTTTACTTAGCCACCTCTACTTCCACTATTTCCATGGTGTTATTTCAAGAGGAAAACGGTGGTATAGAACATGTGATCTACTATTTAATTAAGATCCTTTCTGGCCCCAAACTTCGATATTCACATGTTGAGAAGTTGGCTTTGGAAGCAGTTATCGTTGTCCAAATATTTCGACATTATATCTTACTTCGCACTACCATGGTTATTTCTAACTCAAACCCCATGTACCACATCTTTACTCGTCAAGTACTTGGGGGAAAATATTCAAAATGGATCATCATTCTTCAGGAATTTGATCTCGAGTTTACAAAATCTAAAGCAAAGAAATCATTGGTTTTTGCGGAGTTGACTTGCGATCTTCCCCATACTGACAAGGATATTGAGCCCAGTGATTCCCTTCCAAGTGATTGAATGTTTTTTATTAGTACAATTGATCTCTGGTACGAAGACATTCTCTTATATCGCAAAACCCAACACTTCCACTTAGATATTTCATGTGATGACTGATGTCGCATTCAACATCATTCAAAATATTACCTTATTGTTGGCGACACTTTGTATAGTCATGGTATTGATATTGTTCTACAGCATTGTTTAACTCATGAATAGGTTGAGTGTGTCCTAAATGACTTTCACTTAGGATGTTTTGGCGGTCATCTCTCTAGGATGGCTACAACCCAGAAGATATTACGTGCGGGTTATTTTTGGCCCTCCATTTTTAAAGATTGTATCAAGGTCGTCAAAAAATTCCCACCCTTTCAGATCTTTCACAAGAAAGAATGTACGCACCCTGCTCCACTACATCCTATCGTCACCATCGATCCCTTTGCAAAAAGGGTATCGATTTCACGCAATGTAAGCCTACCTCTGTCGGGGGGCATGGTTATATTATCATCACAGTCGATTATTTCACTAAATGGGATGAGGCTATGCCTACATTCTTAAATGATGGTCAAATTGTTGTTATTTTCGTATTTAACCACATCATCGTTAGATACGGAGTACCATGAGCTATCGCAATTGATCACGGATCCCATTTCCAAAATCATATGATGAGTGAGTTGCATACTAAATTGGGTTTTCAACATGAAAACACATCCCAATATTATCCTCAAGCCAATGGACAAGTTGAAGCAATAAAAAAAGTCTTGAAAACCATTCTTCAACGCATGGTGGGGGTGAAAAAAAACCAATTTTAATTTACAACTCTTCTCAACACTCTGGGCCTATAGAACTTATGTTAAAACCACCACTGGTTTCACACCTTTCCAGTTGGTATATGGGTTAGAAGTAGTGTTGCCAATTGAATGCGAAATTCGATCTTTGAAACTAGTCATAGAACTCCTGACCAACACCTTTGTTGAAGAGGAACGTTTCTTATATCTAACAAAGCTCGATGAGACCCATCGTGATGTTTCTCTCATTAATGATACATATCAAAAACGTATCAAAAATCAATATGATAAGTCTTTCCAACCTTGCGCTTTTGAAGAAGGAGATCTAGTCTTGGTCTACAACCAAGACCATGATAAACTTGGAGCAGGAAAAATAGAACCTATGTGGCATGGACACTACATCGTAAAACGTGTTCTACACAGAGTTTCCTATGAGTTAGTCGACTATGATGGAATCCCTCTCAACGAGCCTCATGATGGTCTCTATCTGAGGAAGTACTATGCTTAGAAAATATTGCATGTGTGCTTTGTACATTGTTGTACCATATGATTTGGTTTGTTGTGTCTTTAATTTTGCATGTAAGGGTTTTGTTTCACATTTTAGCTTCTTATACCCTACTTTGTGCTTGAATGCGCAGATGTCAGCATCTTTCCCTATATATTTTGGATTTGTAGATGGTTCTAGCCGACATACCCAGAACTTTGCTTTTGCGGCTTGGACCATTTACCATTATTGTGAGTTGGTAAATTTAGGAGGGATCTCTCTTGGACCTGCAACCAATAATTTTGCAGAATATCATTTTGTAATTGGAATTTTGACTAAGGCTTATTCTCTTAACATTTCTCAGATAATCGTTATTCTTGATCCCCAACTCATGGTTTGTCAACTTAATCGTGTTTATGTTGTTCGCAATCCAGTATTTCTACATCTCTATTTGAGGGTTCGTTGTCTCGAGAGGTATTTTGTTTACATAGAATAACGACACATATTGAGAGAAATTAATGTCATTAAAGATTCATTAGCAAATTATATTTTGGATTGGCATCTCACACATACAAGAATTTTCAAAATCATAACACATAAATAAAAGCATCACATCATTTGAAAAATAAGTAGCTGAGACAAAACTCATATGTGTGTGTGTGTGTAAATAGAAAAAGTGTGCCATAACATCGTCCAAAAGTACATAAAGGGAAAAAAGCATGGGCTACTATGCCCATACATCATCGCATAAGACTACACTAAAACCAGGAGACTCTACTCATCCCCCTGTACTACATTGTTCTCACAGTAACACATCATTGCTCGAGCTACTTGCTGCAGAAAAATGGTTGAGACTCTCTGGAACACTTATTGCATGCCTTTGTAAGTGATAAGGGATGTCTCATAATCTCATGGAGGGGACACCCATGGTAAGCTCCCTGAGATTCCTCTCTACCTCACGGAGTCCTCCGGCTCCACCACCTACCTATGTAACTACCTGAACACCACCACATCATCTAAATGGTGACATCCAAGTTGGATGTGTCACGCCTCAATCTTCATAATGAAAAAAAAACATGTTTAAGATCCCTCTTTGTACCATAAAAAATATATATCTCATAAAAAATCAAAAACACTTTTTGCAAGGTCACATTTTGGAATTTACCTAATGCATCCTATTGTGCCCCTTCAGGGAGCACTAAATCCACACTACCTCTGAAGTCCATCCTAGCATAAGGATAGTCTTCCACCGTCATAATTTGCCTCCTCCACCATGCGAAGAAATTGATAGTAAAAGAAAAAGAGGAAGGTGTGTTCCCTAACCGAGGGGAAAGGCTAGTACACCTTTCCATCCTAGGCTCAAATACAGGATTCTCTATCAAAGCAATATGAGGTTGCATCAGGGGTACTCATTCTGGGAATAAGGATACCAAGAATGATCCATAACCAAACTATTTTTTCCTCCCTATTCTACATATGGAAATTCGATCTTTGAAATTTGCTAGAAATATTGCACACCAATTGAAGATCCTCGTCCCAAGACACTCAACTATGTATGTCATATGTGATTTGGAATCCAGGTGAGGACTAGTGCTTCCTACTAGTTTGGTGATAGTGAATAGAATATCTTGTAATGGAGGATCTCTCACATCCTTAATTGCAATCCTACCCCTTTCCTTGTGGCATCTCGGTAAACAGAAATGTGTTATATAGTCATTCGTCTACAAGGGTCTGGCTCGATGCCCAGATAAGATGATGGGTGCCCCTATTTTAGAGAGCCTCGTCAGAAAGTATACATCCTCGATTTCAATCTCTAAAAGTTGATATCCCATTTGAAAATCCTGCTCACCAGCATCCCATAACCCAATCATATGTTGTAAGAGAAGTAGTTCTTTTTGCATGTTCTGTATCTTGAAACATTTCGATAAACCGCAATTTTGGAGCTCTTCCCTTGCTTTAGGGTCATGCAATGTGGCCATATCATCATTTTTGTGCTCTTTCCTTCCACTCAAGCATTTTTTTCTTTTAAATCCCTGTAAAACATCATTAAAGATCATAAGTAAAAACCCCAAGTCAAAACACTGATTTTTAATAGGCTAAAAGACAAGAAAAAATATTTGTTTTGCAACTGGCACCCCCCTATAGAACTATTTTAGCACGTTAGCGTGCCCTATACACAAGCACTAGGGTGCCAAGATCTAGGATGGTGCCCCCCCAATACCTTAGGGGAGCACCACCCTAGTAAGTTTCCATGGAGGTTCTTAAAGGGCCTAAAACAACTCAAAAAATGCATGAAAAAACAAATAAAAGCATGAAAATGCAAGAGGGGGATCAGACTACCAACCTGGTCCAGATGGAATGAAGAATGATGATCCAGAGCTCCCACAATTGACACCGGAAAAACTGCTCCAAATGGAAAATCTCCAAGAGAAAAAAGGCAACTGAGAATGAAAAGTGAAATGAACTAGATTTTTTCACCCAAATGACTTTTAACCACTTGCAAAATAGTTTAAATTAAACCTTTTTCACATTCATGTTTTCCTTTTATTGGATTTCCATTGGTTTTTAAACGAATTGCTAACAATTTTTTGCCCGGAATGTCTTTTTTATACAGGAACTTAGGAGGCAGAACTTTTTGGTGACCTTGCGATCCTTTCAAGCATACTTTGTCATTCTTCGAGATCGCTAAATCATGAAGAATCGTTTGTTGGGAAATATCTTAACCCTTTTTCGGTCCCGACAGACTAACTATGAAAAAGGAATACTCTGACCTCTTTGGTTAGAAGAGTTATCCTTTGGATTATTTTATGCTTTTTCGGGCCTTGGAGATATTAATTACGAAAAATAACATCCACGGAGTTTTCTTTAAGTTATTTTCAAACTCCCTAAACATGAAAAACCACCAAGTTTTCCTTCTCTCAACTCGTAAAACCATACATTGAAGGGCCCATATGGGAATGAATTCTTACTTCTTCCAGTTCGTTAAACATAGGAAAAGAAACTTACTGGAGGTGAGTTATATCGGGCACTTTTTATCCTCCTCAAGCTCGTTAAACAAGAAAGAGGTACTCATCTATCTCAATGGGGGGGGAATTGAAGGAAGTGGGTCAAGTGTCTTGAAACCTTTAAGGCATCTTTCATTGTATCCCTTTAACATGGCACTTGTTTGCATCTCACCTCACAGTTGGTCCATCCACTTTCCTCTAAGTCATACCAATCCCATGAATCATGCTACTCCTTCGGCTCACCCGAAGAGTGCCCCGGTGATCGTTGCACTATGTTTTGGTCATTTTCTCAAATGATTCAAAGCTACCAAGTCTTGTGTCGTACCTCATAATTTTCAAGAGAAGTCTTCTCATTTCATACCAACTGTCTATAGTATTACCAATTTCCATTCCTGTGTCAATCCACATTCATATGATCCACCGTCTCATATCACTTTCCTATGACATTTTTGTGTCAATGATGGGGAATAAATCAAGGCCTCCCTTCAACGATTCTTTTTCCTGTCGACTTCAACAAATTATCTGGGAAATAGAATTAGAAACACAACAGTACCTTGGAACCTGCATGCCTCAATGGCAGGCCTCCTCGCTTTCAACAGTGGGTTTACATCAATAACCCCTAATCGATTTATTCCAAGGATGTTCAACTTCGGCTTATTATTCACGTTTGTTGTAATGTACTATAGGTAGCTTGGGATTCATTGACATCATTGGTGATTTCCCTCACACTTGTTAATGGTATACATCAATGACTTCTAATCAAGCAGTTTCTACCATGTTCGACATCAAAACATTTATTCACATGGATAGAATTGTATTGTTTTGGGATCGAGGCGAAGACCGTGGGTTGAGTACTCAATGTGTTTTTTTATTTTCCCAGGTTGTGATACAGATCATTTGGTCAATATAATTAGATCCACTTTGTATAGGTTTGTGGCTATTTTCTTTTCATATCGTAGATCCACTATATTTCGTTACTGTGATCAAGTCATGTCATGGAAAAATGGATCCATGTTGTATATTTGGTGGCCATCTCCTTCGTCAATATCATTATGGATCTAAAGTGTATTGGTTGACATCCATGCTTTGAGTCATTTATATTTCGAGCATAGGTATGCCTTCCTCGGGAATGAAACATATATTTATATTGTTTGATGTTTTGTTTGCAACTTCTACTAGGTTCTTTAACTCCTTCACCCTTGCATTGAAGAATGTATAAAGTGTTTTGGACATCAGTTTCCTCTTCTAACTTCACAATTTACGGGGAAATTTGTTACTCATCAAAATTCCATGCTTGAATAATGTGTTGCATGCGGTGTAAACATCACGTTCTAAGTGTCGCATGTGGCGCAAATGTCACATCCTAAGTGTCGCAAGTGCCATAAGTGTCGCAGATAAATTGTTGCAAGTGTTGCAAGTGTTGTAAGTGTTGTAACTAAACTATCACAACTATTGCAAGTGTCATAACATAATTCATACACTCTTAGTAATTGTCACAACTCAATCGACACCATAGAAACACTTGTCATAACCCCCTAATCATGTTGGAAGAAAAATCCCCATGAATTGGCAGTCGAAACATACCTTTCTAAGTATAGGCACTCCAATTCCTATACTTAGGGAGCGTCGACCCTAAACCATGTTAAGGGAGCGCCATGGTTCCCTTTCTCCAGCTCTATGGGGGTGCCATTGTTGGTTGAGGGAATCAAGGTGAATCCCATCTTCTTTTAAGGGACAAATCTGAAGTTTGGGGTTTATTTGGCTCAATTCTTACTCCATGGCTCTATCTAAGTAAAAGAATCATAACCTATGGAGCCACATCCTCAAAAAATTCCAAAAATACTCAAGGTGTTTGAGCCTCTCAAAGCCTGTAAATTGGAGGCATCTCCATGGTGAAAGGCGGGGAAGAAATCAGAAAAGCATCATTATTTTGATCTTGGTTCATTCATGCAAGGGATTGGACGAGGAGAGATTGAAGAGGTTGTTGTAGCATCAATCACAGTCTGTAAGTATTCTCTTTTGGGTTCTCATTGAATAGACTTGGCCTATTTCCTTCAAGCTTGTGTATTCTTGAATATGTGTGTCTATTGTTACTTTATCATAGATGAATTTGTTTTACCTAATCAAATAGAGTAGGAGATATACATTTCTATTTTTTTCCTATTGCAGGTATCAATTTGCGCTAGGGGGTTTGAATATCGAGCTCACAGATTGGAAGCAATGAGGACAACTTCATAAAATGGTACATCATGCCCTTTCTCCTTCTCTCTTTCTGATTGGTTAAAATGAGTTTAAAGGGATGTTAGTGTCCATTTGTAGTGTTTTGGTCTTGGTATAGGGGTCTGGTAATCCAAAGGAAGTTTCACCTTTCCACAGGGGAAACATTTTATAACACTCAGTATCATTTCAAAGGCATGGGAAGTCGGGACTGATTTAAGGAACTTGTCACAACATATTTCTACTCTTGTGGAGTATTTTCAAAAATATTTAGAAGATGATGAATTATTCTATAAAAATTCTTTAATCACTTTTCTATCATGAGTATCAAGTTTGAAAATTGATTTCCAACTGTAAAAATATTGATAGTAAAATAAGTGATTCATTTATCAAATCACTTGAAATAATCAAAGAACTTGAGGGCCCACAATTAATAAGAGAGTCTAATGTAATAACCAAGGATCAATTAGAAACATAGTTAAACACAATCAAAGATTCATGGGGTAGTAAGTTAGAAAACCTCCCTAATGTTTCATAGAAATAAATCAAACAATGGTTAGTTATCTTTGTAAATAGTAATGAAGGCCATTTGGCATCAATTCAATAGTTACACTATGAATTCATCGCAATGGAAGATGAAACATTTCCATTCTAGTTAAAGTAGGACATAATGGTCTTGCCACTAAAGGGATATATCAAAGAGTGGCTCGAGAATTCGTTAAAATGAATAACTAATCTTAAATAACTACCAAGAAGTAGTTGCACTAGAAAATATCAAGTTCCAATTTTATATACATGAAGGCTCAACAAGGCTGGTGGAGAGAGATCCATCCATCCATCCTTTCACTTTCATTTGTGTGAGTATATTCTTTTCAAAACATTTCCCTTCTTTCTTCCTAGATCGTGAATCATCTAGCTTTATTGTTTTATGGTTTAATCTTAAAGTTGATTCCTGATTACATTTCTTTTCTTCTTCCAGGTCACCTCTGCTATTTTATTTGGTTAATGGGATCCCCATCCCATTTGATTTGGACGAATTCATTCCTTTATTGTTTAAGTATAATTAATACTATGTTTTGCATTAGGAAAACATTTTATTCGAACTTGAACATCAATTTGTAATATTTTTTTACTCTCGTGGAGAACTATTCCAATATTTCATAACTTTTGTGATTTCAAACTTTTATATACGCATGAGATATCGAGTGTATTTATCCTATGCATCTTATGATATTAAGTGAACAAAATCATTTAAATCCCTCTATTTTGGATCACCAATCTTGTGTACTATATTTTCATTGATGTCAAAGGGTTGATGTCAAGTATTGTCATAGTGATGTTCTTGTATCATTGATGTATTGGATGTTGGATTATGTTGTCATTGATGTAATTGATTTCAAAGAGTTGATGTCAAGTGGTGTCATAGTGATGTGATGTCATTGATGTCAAAGGGAATTATATCATTGATGTCATTTCATGGTTGATAGGAAGTACCAAATGGATGAACTCCAAAGTGGTCCCCTTATGGCGCAAGCCCTCATGGGAAGACGCTCTTGGATAAAGTTCTCAAAGTGGTCCCCTTATGGTGAAATCCCTCACAGGAAGACGCTTTGTAAAGTCCAAATCGTTAAGTGGTTGATTAACCCTAGAAGTATGGTTAAGAAACCCAAGTTTGGTTGAGGAATAATGTAATGAAGATCATTGAATTTCCAGGTGATACTATTCTAGATGGATAGTACATGTCGTGCCATTTCCAGTGATATGTGGGTATGTCACGTAGTTCCTCACAGTTGAGGAGATATGGCTTAGTGAAGTTGGAGAAGCCTCATGAGTTATATAGAGGCCCCTATAAGGTCAAAGAAATCAATTTATTCTAGAAGCTCCTAGAAGAAGTTTACTAGTCAAAATGGTTGCAACTAGGCGTTAATCATGGGTAAAGTTGTTTCAAAAAGAAAATAATTAAAAATAAATTAGTTGCAACTAGAAGTGGTGAGATTATTATTTGTGGATAAAGCGGTTGTAAGTAGAAAAAGTGGTTAGAAGTGGATTATCCCTAAAAGAAGGAAGTTGGTTAGAAGATAACCCCGAGAGAAAGCTACTTGGAGAGTATAAATAAGAGAGAAAAGGTCTCTTATGAAAATTATTTTTGAACATAATTGAATATCCATTTGTGAAAGGTTATTTGGGAAGGTATTATTGGTAGATCAAACTCGTGGTAGAAAATTCGCGGCAGAAAAATCACGGCAATAGAATCACGGAAGCAAAACCGTGGTAGAAGAATCAGGAAGCAAAACTGCAGCAGCAGAACCGCAACAACAGAATCGTGGTAGCAGAATCACAGCAACAAAATCACGGAAGCAGAACCACGGAAACAAAATCGCTGCAATAAAATCATGGAAACAGAATCACGGCAAGAGAAACAGATCCATAATATATCCACAGTGACAAGAAGAAAAATGTATTGCTTTCATATGTGTAGTGTTGAATCTATGAATCTGGTTGAGGGTTTGGCTTGTAAATATGTTGAATGCCCTCTTGGAAGTTTAGGGCTTGTTGTAGAGTTGATATGAGGGAGATATACTGAAGTTCAATACTAGGTCATAGATGGTTATATTGGCATAATATTTAATGCATGGTTGGAGTCTATTTATGAGAGATATGGCACACCTTGTTTGAGGTATGTTTTGTGAGCTAGGGTTTAGCTCTTGAGATGGTATTGGTTGTTCAGTATTGCTACATATATCATATTTTTTAGTTATACATTGTATTTTGTTGTTGGTATTTGGCATATGGTCTTCATGTTGTGTATTTCTATTGTGATCATGAGCATGAGATTCATGAGATCAGATCTGATTTGATAGAGGAGACAGGTTGATGTGACAGGTTGTTATGACAAGTTGTGGTGTGCATAGTCGATGCACTTGTGATGGTACAGGTTGTGTGAGTGATTGATGAACATGGTTGATAATACAAGTTGATTGGTATAGATTGTGATGAGTTATCAGTACAGGTTGGACAGATTGTCTTATGTCTACAAGCTGGGTCTTGTACTTGATGGTTGGATTCATCACATCTCAGTTGGTGCTACGATATGCAAGTTGGGTCTTGTATTGAGAGTTGGTACTCTCTTGGAGTTGATGCTCATTTCAGTTGGTGCTGATAAACCTTGGAGATTGTAGTCTCATGTAACAACATAATACAAAAGCTTACACATATATTTGGTGTTCTTTGTGTTCATTATGGTGATGGTTTAATGTTCTCTATTATTGATTAATAGTGTTGTTATATGAAATTAGCTAATTGTGAATGAATAATAATATTTGAAGTGGTTTCTAACTAAGTTTTGAAAGAAGTGTAAAAAGAACCCTACATTGATTAA
>ML784449.1:451756-477796 GCA_009831015.1 Picea engelmannii
GTCCAACACAATCTATTTTTTGTCCTATAATGTCTTGCTTGGAATATTTTTCCCTCATTTCTCAAGTGAATGGATGTGATGGAATGGATGTAGTTATCTTGTATATTGCAATCATGGTCATTATTTTTATGTTATAATTTATCTACAATCCTTTCAGTTATTTTACCACCTGGTCCACTCACAGGTGTAATTCTTATAAATGTTTAAATTTATTATTTGAACAAGTATATTGAAAATCTGAGAGAGAAAGTGGACTACCACCTCTATAAAAATGTAGAGGGGATCTTAATAAGTTCCTTAAGAATACCCTAGGAGGTTGACTCTTGTCTCTAACGGGAAAATAGATCAACATTTTTTGTGACCATACTGGGGAGATATTGATTGGATTTTTATATCCCATTAATGAACCGTCCTAATCTAGTCCAACCTCATATTCTCATTTGATTGGAATACCAAAGAAGTTTTTTGAACAATTGTATGATTTGGTCTTGAAATCAACAAATAATCAAGAAGAACTTGAAAGATCTTGGCAAGTATCGACTCAACAAGGACTTCTTGTTCATCAAAATTTTGAAAAGTGAATGCAATAAAGATTTATAATATCGACCCCTTCAAAACATTTTGAAGGCCCTATAAAAATAAGCAGAAGGAAAATTATTGAAAAAATGGATCAAGCCAATAGTTCTATAGTTCAAGCTTCTATCTCCTTATTTCCATCGCCTATTGCTCATCAAGAAGAGACGGGATATTGTGAGGAATAGAATGAAGAACCAAGAAATGATGAAAGATTAGATGAACGTAGAAGAAATGATGACATGTAAAGAAACCAAAGACAAAGACAGAGAATAAGTCCTTTGGATCTTCAAGGCGAACAACATCAATTGCCAAAACTTCCTACAAGATTATTACTAGTATTCAGTGGTGATGGTATTATGAATCATGATAAACATCTTGATAAATTTATGAAAATTTATGATATTCATGGGGTAACATGTGATGATTTCATGGTCATAGTTTTTCTGTAAACTTTGATTGGTCATGTTTATGACTGGTATCTATCCCTATCACAAAAATCAATCACATGCTTTGATGATATCAAGTATGTAGAAAATCAATAACAAAATCACACTAACTCCATAGGAATATTGTCAAACACTTAGTAAACACAGATTTCTATCTTAAATGAACTCTGATATGTAATACCCACATACAACTATATCATAAGAAGAAACACACATTACTAAGCAAGTATTGCAGCGAAAAATAATAATGAACAACAGTCACAAAACACATGTGCACACCCAGATTTTGGCAACCATCCAGGGAAAACCCAGTTTGGGGAAACCCACCAAAAGATTTATTAGAGCTTTTGGAAGTCCAAATGTTATAGCAGATATACATGGAAGTAAGAGAAAACTTACAGACACCCAAACTTTCCCACATAAGTTTTCCTAGAAAATTGTGCCGAAAAATTTGTATTGTTGTACAAACCACGTATAGAAAAACACCTAGAAAATAGTTCCTACCAACAGCTATGCAGCTCGAACTTTACGGCCTTTTTGTAGGAGGAAATACTCCAAACATCCTTGAAAAATATTCCCTCAATTTGCCTCAAATTTCATGCCCTCTTCTTTGTTGTACGTCCTATATGGATCTGTACAGTACGGTCCTCAACAGTAGAAACAATTTCAAAAAATTCTAAACAAATTTCACCTTGGGATTTGTGCCCAATCTCTCTTGAAAATTGTGCCAAATCTGTTTCCCACACTTTATTCCAAGATCTCTCTCAAATCTCTCTTTGATTGTCTTGCACACTACCCTAGGCTTTCTCTTATAACTGAAAATGATTTTTCACCTTCCCCATCCCTAAATCCAATGGCCAAGATCTAATCTTTCCTTTACAAGATCAAGGGACATGATTCATTCCCTCCAAAATAAATCATTTACATTTACTAAAGTAAAATTCCACTTTATGGTATAAAGTCACTTTAATAAAATATTCGAAGGTCGCTTTTACAAAAAGTTACTTTAATGAAAGAGTCACTTTATTACAACTTTATAAAATTCCTATTACAAAGTCAAGTGCCCGGTAGTGTAAATTCAAGGTCACTTCTGCATACAAGACAAAACATGTGGAATACCTCCAGAGCTATAAAAGCTAACACTACCTCTTAGCAAGGGTGGTAATTACTGTCGTCACCATCATCTAGTCCTATCCTCAATTCCATCACACTCTTCGCGGTAGGAGCTCCCTCTAAACCTGGAGCCAACCTCCACACCTACACTAAACTCGAACCTAAAGACCTCCTCTTGGTAGCCACTCTGAACCCTAAGCTCCTAGGAGAATCCACTCCACCCTGATCCTTTTTCCACTCACACCAGTTGAGCCTCATGTCGGTGCTCAGAAGAGACTCCCTCTCTTCCCTCAAATATCAATACTAAATCCTTGGGCCCACTGTAGTCTCAGGAGCCTCTTGTTCCTCATCTGACTCATCTCCAACTGTAGGTTTTCCTCGCAAAATTTACAACCTATCAACCCGATCATCAATCAATTGTGGCTTGACAGAATCCACTCCCTCTATGTAAATAAATACATGTCCACCCTTGAACAATGTTTCATATCCAACATCTCCTGAGGTCGACATTGAGAGAAAGTTAACCCTTAGCCCTGGTACAAGCATAACTCCATCAAACTCTAAGATTTCTCCAAACTCGAGCTAGAATATGACCCTTCCAACTCCATGTATTCCTCATGTTATTCCCCCTTCACTTTCAACTAGATGGTCTGGACCTGTCTCTATGATACTAAGGAATATATTCCATATTCCTGTCATATGACATGAAGCTCCACTGTCAATGATCCATCTACGGTCACTCACAAACTTGTCAAACTTGTCAAACTTGTCACTCAGAATTCCCTATCAAACTTGTTCACAAATTCCTCTACTATTGTTGGCATTGTTGCAACTGGCCCTTCCTCCTCCTTCTTATTCTTCTTCCTCTCTAGAAAATGTGCTGCAAGGTGGCCATATTGGTTGCAGATGAAGCATCTGACTTTGCTCAAGTATTTCCCAGAACTCCCATGCTTCTTACTTTTTCTCTTCATCACAAGAGCCACATTCTCTTCATCAAATCCATCTCCCTTATGTCCATGCTCTTAGATCATTCTCTAATTTCCTCTTGAGTGAAATCATCCATAGTCTGCTCCAGTTTGGAATATTCTCTCAACCCACCACACACTTCCCACTTCCCACTTCCACTCAGGAATGGGTAATGGTTGTAGCAACCTTGTTGGGTGCCCATGTTCAGCTTTAACCTTCTGACACTCCATACATCTGGCAATGTATTCTGCAATTTCTTTCTTCATGTCTGGCCAAAGTAATGGATTTTGACTGCTTCCACTGTTTTCTAATATCCAGGGTGCCTAGCATAAGGCACATTATGAAATTCCCTCAAGATCAAAATTTTCAATTCCTGGGAATTAGGTATATAAATTATATTTTTGTACAGGAGTGTTCCATCCACTTCCAATTTATAATCTTCTACTTTATGTAGCATTTTACCATTTTGTATCTTTGCTACCAATTCCATGTACTGCAAATCTGCATTTGTAGCTCCCGAAATTATGCCTTTAATATTAGTTTGATACATGCTAATGGTTGTAGCATGTAGTTCATGTAATCTCCTTCTGAGTGCATCAGCCACTTTGTTCTCATTTCCTTTGATATGTTTTATATCAAAGTCATACTCACAAAGGAATTCCAACCATCTACTATGCCTAGCACTCAAGGTTGGCTAATCAAACATATACTTCAAACTATTATGATATGTCCTCAGTTTGAACCTCCTTCCCATGAGGTAGTGCCTCGATTTCTTTAGAGAGTGCACTATGGTTTTCAACTCCAAATCATGAGTGGCATAATTTTTTTCATACTCTTTCAATTTTCTGAATTCATAACATATGACAAATCCATTTTGGCTGAGGACTCCTCCCAGTCCTTCTTTGCATGCATCTATATACACTTAAAAATATTCATTCGGATCTACAATCCTCGGGATTGGAGCACTGGTTAAGTACTGCTTCAATTGATGGAAGCTTCTCTCACACTCTTCTTTCCATTGAAATTCTTCTCCTTCCTTTGCAAGTAAGTGATGGGGTGAGATGTCATTGAGAACCCTGCAATGAACCTCCTATAATAGCTAGCTAGACCCATAAAGGATCTGACTTCTGTCAGATTCTTAGGTGCTAACCATTCTCTAATGGCTTCTATCTTCTCAATATCCACAACTATCCCATCCTTTGAAATGATATGTTCCAAACAATGGATCTACTTTTGATAAAATGAGCACTTGCTCAATTTGTCATATAGTTGGTGCTATCTTAGCACCTGCAACACCATCCTTAGATGTTGTTCATCCTCTTCCTCTAACTTGGAATACACCAGGATCTCATCCAAAAAGACTATGACAAACTTTTCTAGATATTCCCCGAATACACCATTCATTAGGCACATGAAAACAATGGGTGTAATTGATAACCCAAACGGTACCACTGTGAATACATAATGACCATACATTTTTTTGAAGGCAGTCTTGTTGATCTCTTCATCCTTTATCCTTACCTAATGGTAACCTAACTTGAGATCTATTTTTGAAAATATCTTGGAATCCTTCAACTAATCAAAGAGATCATTGATCCTTGGCAAAGGATACTTGTTCTTAGTTGTTACTTTGTTCAATTGTCTGAATTCGATGCAAAATATCAACGTACCATCTTTCTTCTTCATGAACAAGACTGAGGCACCCCAAGGTGACACACTTGGGCATATATACTGATTCTTCAGAAGTTTTTCAAGCTGCAATTGTAGTTCTTTCATCTCTAGTGTACTCATTCTATAAGGAGTTTTTGACACTAGAGTTGCTCCAAGCATCAAGTTTACAAAAAAGTCAATATCTCTCTTTGGGGGTAGTCCTAGTACCTTCTTGAATACATCTTCATAATCTTGTAATATTGCATGGTCCTCAAGATTTGATACTTTATCCTTAGATGCTTCCTCCATGTGGGTTGCAAATAATTGACAGCCTTTCATGTAGCACTTCTTTAGCTGCATTGTTGATATTTCTCTGACAGTAACTGCCCTTGGCATTCCCTGCACTTTCCTTGGGTTTCCTTCCTCATCCAGGCAAGTGAATGCCTTGCTACGACATTCTAAGATGGCATGGTGTTGGTCCAACCAATCCATCCCAATTAAACAATCATAGGAACCTAAAGGTAAAATGTTCAATTCAACCCTTGTGCCCAGTCCATTCATGTCCACTAGACAAGACTTAACCAACTCCACAACCTTTCTCTTGGCTCTTTTAGCCAGCTTCCACTTCAATCATATGTGACTGATATTCTTCTTGCTTTTTGTCCAGGGCTGCATAGATCCTTGGTATTCTACTGCCCATGTCCTTCACTGTTTCTGGCTATTGAACATGGTGGAAAACTCTCACTTTGTCACTTATGTGGGGGCAATCCCTGTATCTATGATTTCCTTTACAACCCCAACATTCCATAGGTGGTTGTCTTGGAATTTTTCCACCTACTTCTACCTTCCTAGGCTCTGTAAAAGATGGTTGTCCTTGAGGATTGTTTCTGAAAAAGGGTGGCTTAGTTCCCTTCTTCCTCTGATCCATCTTGAATTTCTTCTAATTTTTCCAAGCCTTCCAGAAAACAGGATTTTCTCTTTGTTGCTCATATAGGAATTTTTCTCTTCTTATCATTTCTTCCATAGTTTGAGGATCATCATATTGGATCTTGTCACCGATGGAAGGTGGTAATCCACTTAGATACCTTTGAATTTGGATAGTCTCATCTTTGATGAAAGGAACATACTTCAACAATTCCAAAAACCTTCATTTGTATTCATCAATGGTCATGCTACCCAGCTTGAGTTCAAAGAACTCTTTCATATTTTTGTCATAGTATCTCTTAGTCAAGTATTTCTTTTCAAAATACATCTTGAATTCCTTCCAAGTAATATCTTTCTCTTTAATGTGTTGCACCTGCACAAGTTGATCCCACCACATGGATGCATTTCCTTTCAGTTGATACATTGCAATTCTCCCTTCTGCATGAGGGGAATAATTATGAAATTGGAAATATTTTTTCATGCCAAGCACAATTTTTGGCATCTTCCTCCTTTTGGTGCTCCCCATCAAACGTAAGAGGCTTAATTTTCTTCATTTCTCCTTTCATCTCATCCACTCCATATCTCATGTGTTTTATGGTAGGATATGGGCTTGAGCTATTGTGTGCCCTCCTCTTGGAGTATCCTTGATGGTGTCTTCCAACACTCCTGGATTTCCTCTTCACATCAAAGGACCCGTGACTTCTTGATTTAATGGAGTCACTCTCCTTATCCAATTTCCTTTCTATCCTTTCCAGGCTCTGTATCAACTTTATGTTGAATTTGCCCTGTTGATCCCTGGCTTTCATGAGCTTTCTGTTATCTTCTCAGTGAGTCTAGACATATTTTTGCAAACTTTCAATTATTTTCATCATCCTTCCCTCCTTATCTATCTCTTCTCCATGTCCATTGGAGTTTGATCTTTTAATTCCCAAACGAACATCTATTCCTCTAGCTTCATTTTCTGAATTGGAAGCACTATGTGCCTCCTCCATTTCTCTGCACTATGTGGCAATTTTGTTTTGTTCTGACAATCGTTAAACTCTGCAAAGGCAATGTGTATTCAACTGAATCTTTATCAAGCCACTCGTCCTTGACAAATTTCCACAGAATTCAAATCCAATCTGATTCAAGAAAAACGTTCAGATTGTTTGACAACTGAGAGGGGGGGGTGAATCAGTTGTTATCGTTCTTAAACAATTATGCTTATTTTAAACTCTTTACAAAGAACTCAATGACAATCACAATAATGCAGGGAAATGAGTAATAGCCCATTCAACATCAATCACACATATGAGATAAACAGAGACAGATATTTCCCAAGGAAACCCATAGATGGTAAAAACCTCTTCTTCTTTATATGATAAATAATCTTTACATTCTCTACATTATCATACATATGAGCACCAACTCATAATGAGGTTGCAACCTCTGTTTTTCAAGCTGCTACTTGCTGAGAGCACCAACTCTCTGGTTTCTCTAGCATCAACTAGAAGGAAGCACCAACTCCCTTGGTTTCTCTAGCACCAATTAGAAGGAGGCACCAACTCCCCAAGTGTTCCAGCACCAACTAGATGGAATCACCAACTTCTGATCATACAGGCACCAACCTGTAAAACAGAGAACAATAGTTCTCCCTTGCACCACCCTGCCACCCTGGTTTCTCTGGCTGCAACTAGATGGAAGCTACAACTCCCTGCGTTCAAGCACTCACTTGAACCACTGAGGACAATCGTCCTCCCTAGCACCTCCCAGCCACCTTGAAATATTGGTCTTTGTTTCTAAAACTAATTACAGCAATATAAATTTATTCAATGGATTACCGGTCTCATCGTTGTTCTGCTACATTGCGCTACTCTATCTACATCAATGTCTTCTGCACTCTCCTCTATGATTTATGTCCTTTTTAATTTATGCATTGTATGCCATGTCCAATCCACCATTCCTCTGTTGTGCATCTCTTATGTTGCGCTCTCACTCCTTCTTCACTTGTCTATCCCACTTAACAAAAACAACTCCATCTCTTCTCTATTCTTCATACTTATAGTCTTTGTGCACCTTGTGCATGCTCTCCCACCATGCTTCTGCATGCTCTCTCATGTCAAGTACTCTACCTGTTCATCATGGCAACTCTTCAACTTCTCTGGCAGTTAGATCCATCTATCAATTTCCTCTACGAACAATCTTCATTCCACTAGTAGATTCCTAGAGAATCTTCAGCTCCTCTGATAATCACACAGAAGTCTCTTCGAGTCCTCTGGCAGAAACCATCAGTGGTTTCTAGTAGTTACACTGTGAAACTCCAAAGACCGCTTCAGCCACTGAATCACCACTGATCGATTAACTGTGAAGAGAAATAGTAGCCCTTCGATCATACTTAAATTCACCTGCACTGTTAGATGGAGTTCGTAGGGTCTTGCGTTTAATTCATATGCCCATTGGTTGTGACCAAGTGCTAAATAGAGTTTTAATTTTTTGATCTCGCATATCGACATTCCTGTGATAGAAGATCTCGACACTCTAAGTCATGATCGTCGAGACTCAGAGATGGAGCTTAGCACCACTAGCTTCTTCCCCTCACGTGACCACTGGCTGTGACCACAGGCTACACCAAAAGGCGCTTCATATCTCGAGAACTTATAAACTTCATCGAGTATGATCAACGGTTGAGATCTCCAATGATCCGATGGTCCAGATCTCATCGCGATCTCGCATATCGTGATTCCTGTGATGGAGAGTCTTGATGCTCCAAGTTGCGATCGCCGAGACTCCGAGGTGGACCTTAACTCTGCTATCTTCTTCCCTTCACGTGACCACAGGCTGCACCAAAAGGTGCTTCTTGTTTTGCGAACTTATGAACTTCATCGAGCCTGATCAACGGTCGAGATCTCTAATGATCCGATGGTACAGATCTCATTGCGATCTCACATATCGCGATTCATGTGATGAAGGGTCTTGATGCTCCAAGTCGTGAGTGTCGAGACTCTAAGATGGAGCTTAACACCGCTAGCTCCTTTCTCTATCTTCCGCAGATGCAACCACTGGCTGTGAGCATAGCCTTATTCAAAAACACATTTTTCACTTTTGCATCTTAGGTATTCTGTGATGAGTTCTCTCGACTTTCCATGTCACGAACTCTGAAATAGGGCTTGGATTTTCTAGCTGCTTGACAATGTGACCACGAGATATGACCACTCGCCACTCAAACGAGCACTTCGCTCCTTTGACTTTCCAGTCAGCAAAATGATGATCTTTCGCCATGTGTCCTCTGGATCCAACGGTCCACGACTGTCCTCAATGGACGGTCAGGATTCCTTCACATTTTTGGAGAGTTGGATGACTCTTGGTCTTATCCGCCTTGCAGCTTCACCATATCTAATGGCTTTTGGTCCTTCATAATTACTCTGGATCTGATGGCCCAGATCTTATCGTGATTTCGCCACTTCACGAGATTTCTTCATGCCTGATCAATGGTCCACAATCCTTGGTGATCTGACGGTCCAGATCTTTTCACAATCTCGCATATCGTGAGTTTGAACCTCTTTCCTTTGGATTTCTCGATCTGCAAAACTTTGAAAACCTTTGTCGTGCTTTGACTGTTTTCCTCCTTCTGAGCTTACACTGCTGATCTTTCCATTCGATCGTTTTTGTTCTTCCTTGCCTACCTGAGACATTTCAAACTTAGACTCCATGGCAGAAGCAAACCATTTTACCAATGAATCCTTATTACATCTGAATATGATTTCATCTACATAGACCAACACAATGAGAAAATCATCACCCTCTGTTTTGATATATAGATATTTGTCAATTGTTCCTCTTTTGAACCCTTTGTCTTTGAGATACGTATCCAGTCTTTGATACCAGGCACGAGGAGCTTTTTTTAACCCATATAAATCTTTCTTCATCTTGCATACTAAGTCAGGGTTATCAAGCAGTTCGAAATCCTTTGGTTGTTCCATATAGACTTCTTCATTTAAATCTCCATTTAGAAAAGCTGACTTGACATCCATTTGATAAACTTTAAACCTTTTATGACAATCATAGGCAAGAAATATTTTGATAGCTTCTAACCTTGCTACGGGCACAAATATTTCATCAAAATCCAGTCCTTCTATTTGAGCATAGTCTTTATAGACCAATCTTGCTTTGTTACTGACAACTTGTCCCTGCTCATTCAACTTATTCTTAAAGATCCATTTGGAACCATTTGTACACCTCTCTTGTTGGGATCCCCTCATCAACTTTTACGTCAATAGAGTCAACCATTTTATGCAGCCTCTTATTATAGCATATGTATCCTTTGTTGTTTGTAGCATATCTTAAGAAGATACCTTCATCATCCCCATCATCATATTTTCCAAGGTTCTCATCATTATTATTTATGTAACATTTACTCCCAAAGACTTTGAAGTGTTTAATTGAAGCAGGTCTCCCATACCACAGTTCATAAGGTGTCTTGTCACTTTGTGGTCTGAGGTGGACTTTGTTATGAACATGGACTGTTGTGTGTATTAATTCTACCCAGTAGGTTTGACCAATGTTCTTCTCATTCATCATTGACCTGGCCATTTCCTACACTGTTCTGTTTTGCCTCTCAACTACTCCATTTTGTTGTGGAGTTCTTGGGATGGTGTACTCTCTCTTGATCCCATGCTTATCACATAATTCTTTGAAGTCACTTGACATAAACTCTCCTCCTCGGTATGATCTTACTTCCTTTAACCTCTTGCCTGTTTGAGTCTCAGTTAAAGCCTTAAATATTTTAAACATCTCAAAAGATTCATCTTTTTCCTTGAGAAAGGCAACCCAAGTAAGTCTGGAGTAATCATCAATAATCAGCATGAAGTATTTTTATTTCCCTATGCCTTCTTGTCTTGATGGTCCACATAAATCCATATAAACTAGTTGGAGTGGTTTCTCTGTTGAAGTGAAGCTCTTGGACTTAAACTGTGTCATGTTTAGCTTTCCTACTTGGCAGGGTTTACACATTGAATCTTTGGGCTTTGATATTCTCGGAAGATCTTTTACTGCCTCGAGATTTTTGAGTTTGATTAAGTGGTCAAAGTTTAGATGTACAAGTCTCCTATGCCATAGCCAGCTTTCATTATGTTTGCTTAGATGACATTCTTCTCTATTTTCTTTCAGCACATATACATTATTTTTTGTCCTTATGCCTTTGGCCACCACTTTTCCTGAGTTTACAGACTTTATCTTGCAGTCCTTTGATGTGAACACCACTTCACATCCTCTATCACACATTTGACTTACACTGAGTAGATTATGTTTCAGCCCATCTACAAGTAGAACATCTTGGGCTTTTCCTTTTCCATTATTTAAACTCATCATCCCTTTACCCTTTATTTTTCCTAGAGCATCATTTCCAAAAGTTATGTTTTCTTATTTTCTTTCACTTAGAGATAGAAACTTACCTTTGTCTCTCGTCATATGTTTGGAGCATCCACTTTCTATGTACCAAGGGTTATTTTTTCTTTGAGCTAACAACACTAATCCACACTTGTCACTTTCTTTCTTCTTCCAAAACTTGACATTTTCAGTAGGGGAATTCAAAGTTGGTTCATAGTTCCTTAATCGACAGTCAACAGATTTATGTCCATAGTTATGACAGATGTATAATTCAATCTCATTGTTCAATAGGTTAAAATGACTGTTGCAGCGTTGTCTATGAAATATTCTAAGTTGGAAATGTAGGGAAATCCTTCAAATTCTGATGTTGGACTTTCGTCAAACAGTTAGCATGCTTATGAGTTTATGGCTGTAGGTGCAATTTTAATCAGACAGCGATGTATATATTGGTTTTGTTGGCTGTTTAGTGGTTTTCTAAACCCTTATAACTCCTAATTGAAGTACCAATCATAATATTTTGATTTCAAGCATAACCCATAAAAATAATAACGAAGACATTCATATTTAAATGGAAAAACTTATTACACTTTGGTTGTTCATTATTGAATAACAACACTGACCCAATGACAAACAAAACGAGGTGGAATTACTTCTCAATACGATGGGAATGATTGTTATAGGAAGCTTGAATCATCACATTACATACAGCCAAGGAACTTAACATAAACTGTCCACACGAGCTGGAATAGAGAAGTCGACTCTATCATCATTACCCAACCATCTGAAACGAGTGATCTTGCAGCCCCAAATCCATGTTGTGTCTCTCTTCCATGCAGGTGATAGCCAAGGAATGAAGGTCGACTAGCAACCACATTCCCTTCACTTTCCACGCATCCCCATGCTACACGCAGCCACAGGGAGGATGAACTCGCCCAACAGAGAGTAGAACGCATTTGATGATGTATAACGCAGCCACAATGAATCTCGGACAGCAATACATGCAGCAGTCACTTCATCCGTTCACTCCACGTAGCACACAACAAGAGAGAATGAAGCAACAAGAGGGAATCCGCCCAGCGCTGAGGGGAATAGAATTCGATCATCAAGACAAGGATAATGGTCAGCAAGAACATGCCCAAGATCACACCAACAACACTCTCCACACCTAGGAGAAACTTGACTCGGCCTGTAGTGGTCAACACGCAGCAATGGAATGGTGGTTGCACCCAGCTCAAAGTGACAATCAAACCCTCAACTCGTGCCAATAGAAGTCCCCTTTCTTGATCCTTCTGCAAACAAAATACTCCTCCAATGAAATGCTACAAATCCCAATGCCAATCCCTGCAAATGAGAACCTTGAATGGATTCTCCAATTCCTTGGCTTGGGCAGATGGTTTCACTACCGAATCTGAGATTCCAAGGCTAGGGCAAATAGTTTCACTACCGAATCCGAGGTGCCGAATGGGTTTCCAGCTGAAACACTCGTTTGCTCACCAATCTCTTCTCCCAAATCCAATTTTTTAAAATGAATAGTCCATAATCACTTTTCCCCCTCAATCATCCTTTTATTCATTCACTTGTCCTTTTTCTCCATTAAAATATTCATTTAATTATTAATTGGAGAGAAATACCCTCAAAGAGGGGTTTATTAATGATAAACTCACTTTTCCTAAGTTTCACTTTATAATTCGAAAGTGACTTTACCAATATTGTTTCCCCGGCTCATTCATCTAATGGTTTATGGGAAACTGTGTAAACCACCACGGTATTCTGACTGCCTAGGAAAAACAGGACATTACAGTCTACTCATTGACTATTGATTATTTTTTGACCTCCTTAGTTGCATGTCCCTAGACTTAATTTGGCAATTTGCAATCTGTGAAGGTTTGTTACTTGGCTTTATCATTCTTTGTTGTGGAAAGTATTTATTCCTTTGAAATCTTAATTGCTTATGTCTAAGTATTAAGGAACAATTTACATCTTTGTGACCAAAGTTAGAACAGTAGAAACAATAGCCATAGAAAAGTTCTTTGTACCTAGAAAATGGTTGTCTTCTTTGAGAAAATCAATTTCTTTCATGCTGATGACTTCTTTCAGTAGGGAGCACATTATTTCTTTGTTCTACAGATTCAATCCTGGCACCTTTTTCTTCACTCATCATGGGCGGTTGATTGTCTTCCTTTGTCTCTGTAGGTTTGTTGTTTTCATTGGTTGTAGATTTGACAAACTTGATGGGTTCTTCGTTTCTTGGCTTACCACTACTTGATCCCTCTTCATAACCCAAACAAGTTTTAAGCTTTGGATTCCTTTGTTGATTCAGAATGGTGGCTAATCCTTCTAAGGCTTTGACACTTGATAGATTCTAATTATACAAGGCTTGAAACTTCTCCATATCTTTCCTAGTTTTTACTACTTCTTTTTCTAAGGCTTCACATCTTGCCTTCTTTTCTGATAACTGTCGTTTCAGATTGTCTTCAATTTTCTTTGCTTCTTCTAATACTACCTTTAGTAGGACAGGGTATTCATCAAGTTCTTTACTGTCTTTCTCGAACTGTGTCAGCAATTGTCTTTGCTTTATGTTCTTAATTCTTAGTCTGTCAATCTCTTCCAGTGCACTGATCATTTCTCCTTCCATGTCAACCGCGGCTTCTTCTTCATTGGCATCACTTCCTGTGTTGTTATTATCATAATCCTCTTTGGCCATAAGTATGAAGTCATTTAATTTATCTTCAATAGAGGATTCATTGTCTCCATCATCTGAAGGATCATCATCATTGTTTACGCAAAGACTTTTCTTCTTAAAGTTATTCTCTTTAAAAAAAAAACATGTGTTTGTACTTCTCCTCATCATCACATGTCTGATCCTTTCCTTTGTGGGGACATTTATTTGCAAAATGACATATCCTACCACAGTTGAAACATTTGAAAGGCAGTTTACCTTTGTATTTTCCTGATCCCTTCTTCAGTCTCTTCACAAAATTTTCTTCAATTTCATCGGGCTCAGAATCCTCATTCTTATTTGCTTTAAATGATGCTTCTCTGGAGGTGGGTTTATCTTTAACTATTCTCATTTCATATGCAGTCAATGTTCCTAGAAGTTGATCAAACTCCAAGGTTTTTAGATTATTAAGTTCTTCTATAGCAGAGACTTTCGGGTTGAACCTATCTGGGAGAGATCTCAAGATTTTCTGAACTAAAGAAGGTTCCTCAATTGTTTCACCAAGTGCTTTCATTGCATTTACAATTTCTTCTACTCTCAGAAAGTATTTTCCAACAGTCTCATCTTCCTTCATCTTCAGCTATTCAAACTATATTCTGTAGGTTTGAAGCTTGGCGTCCTTTACCTTCTCATTACCTTCATAACTACTAATGAGTTTGTCCCACATTTCTTTGGCAGTTCCTAGGTGCATAATTTTTATGAATTCTTCTTCTGCAAGCCCACTCAAGATAGCATTCATGGCCTTAGCGTTGAAGCTAAATTCTATCTTGTCATCCTTATTAGCTAGTACATCTGGCTTTACATAACCAGTATCTACCACATCCCAGACATCTGCTCGTAAAGCCATTATGTAGGTTCTCATTCTCACTTTCCAGAAGGCAAAGTTTGTTCCATTGAACAGAGGGGCCTTATTGGTTGAATTTCCTTCATGGCTTGACATGTTTAAGCTCTAGGATCTACCCTTAGATAAAAGGGGTCGGCTCTGATACCAATTGTTGGACAACTGAGAGAGGGGGTGAATCAGTTGTCACCGTGCTTAAACAATTATGCTTATTTTAAACTCTTTACAAAGCACTCAATGACAATCACAATAATGCAGGGAAATAAGTAATAGCCCATTCAACATCAGTCACACATATGAGATACACAGAGACAGATATTTCCCAAGGAAACCCATAGAGGGTAAAAACCTCTTCTTCTTTATATGATAAATAATCTTTACATTCTTTACATTATCATACATATGAGCACCAACTCATAATGAGGCTGCAACCTCTGTTTTTCAAGTTGTTACTTCCTGAGAGCACCAACTCTCTGGTTTCTCTAGCACCAACTAGAAGGAAGCACCAACTCCCTGGTTTCCTCTAGCACCAATTGGAAGGAAGCACCAACTCCGCAAGTGTTCCAGCACAACCTGGATGGAAGCACCAACTTCCGATCATATAGGCACCAACTTGTAAAATTTCTCCCTTGCACCACCCTTCCACCCTGGTTTCTATGGCTGCAACCAGATGAAAGCTACAACTCCCTGCGTTCAAGCACCCACTTGAACCACTGAGGACAACCATCCTCCCTAGCACCTCCCAACCACCATGAAATATTGGTCTTTATTACTAAAACTTATTACAGCGATATAAAGTTCTTCAATGGCTTACCAATCTCATCGTTGTTCTGCTACACTGCGCTGCTCTGTCTGCATCAATGTCTTTTGCACACACCTCTATGCTTTATGTTCTTTTCAATTTATGCATTGTATGCCATGTCCAATTAATGCACCATTCATCTGCTATGCATCTCTTCTGCTACACTCTCCCTCCTTCTTCACTTGTCTATCCCACTTAACAGCAACAACTCCATCTCTTCTCTGTTTTGCATACTTATAGTCTCTATGCACCTTGTGCATGCTCTCCCACCATGCTTTTGCATGTTCTCTCATGTCGATTACTCTACCTGTTCATCATAGAAACTCTTCAGCTTCTCTGGCAGTTAGATTCATCTGTCAATTGCCTCTACGAATAATCTTCATTCCACTGGCAGATTCCTAGAGACTCTTCAGCTCCTCTGATAATCACACAGAAGTCTCTTTGAGTCCTCTGGAAGAAACCATCAGTGGTTTCTAGCAGTTACACTGTGAACCTCCAAAGACCGCTTCAGCCACTGAATCACCACCGATCGATTAACTGTGAAGAACAACATTAGCCCTCCGATCATACTTAAATTTGTTAATATTATGGTAGTTGTGGGAGGTACTTACCCCCATGTGTGAACCTGACAAGAATAGAAGACTCCGAGAAGTAAGAGAAGCCCTAATGAGTTGGCTAATAACCTTAGAAGCCTTTTCGGATCAAGAAGATAATTTATATTAGGCTATTAGCCTCCAAGAGAAGAATTCAGCCAGAATTAATAATAATATATTGAACAGACACATACCTAGAAGGAGAAGTCAGCCCCAACAAACTGGTAGGATTACTATAAATATAGGGCACCGGTTCTCATTTGCAGCATCTCAGAATTGTAGTTCTGCAGTTTGGTGTGCACTGCAGTTGCAGTTTGGTGCACAGGTTTGGAAGAAGAGATGGTGCAGCTGCAATAGCAGCAAGTTCTCATTTTTGGCTTGAATATATCTTGGCTAGGGTTTGGGACTATTTGATCATCTTTTGTGATGCGCTATCCTTGGGGATTGATGTGCTACTCTTTGTTTGGCTATCTAGACTAGGGTTTGCTTCCGAAGGAATTCTCAGGTCAAGGTTAAGGTGCTCGGAGGGAGGCTTTGGCCTGTGGTTGCGTGACGAGGGTATCGTCAATGGTAAAACGAGCACGTCATCTTCTATATTCTAATAGGTTATGGGCCCACACTCCTTCAGTCAGCCTAAAACGCTGGAAGGATACATAAATGCTAGACATTGATCTCATTAAGGAACTGTCGCTAGGGTTACTAGCAGGAGAAACTTCCAAAAGCACTGCAGCTAGGGTTACTAGCAGAAGCAGTTGCAGAAACCATAAACCTCTTATCGAGGCACCTTAAGTGACAATATTGACCTAATATCTGGATAGATCAGTGCGCCCTATCCCAACACATCTCCTCGTACTCTCAGAAGGCCAAGATGTGAAGTTTGGATTTTCGGTCAAATCTAGGATTTGACCAAGTCAAGCAAGCCATGATGAACTCTATGAAGTCTGAGAACAAGCTAGATGGAGCCTCTAACTTCATAGCATGGAATACAAGGATTGACCTCATCCTTGCTAAGAATAAAGTGTTGGATATTGTGAAGGGAAAGATCATGGAGCCAGAGTTTAAAGAAGGAGAAGAGAAGGAACCACAGAATGTTGCAGCTATGGAGAAGTTCAAAGACGTTGACATCAATGCCATGAGTATCATAGTGGATTCCATAAAATACCACTTGATACCCTACATTTCCCATCTTAACTCATCGAAGAAGATGTACGATGCCCTAACAAATCTCTTCTTAGTTAAAAACATTGGACAAGTTATGAGTCTAAAGAATGAGCTCTATAACATGAAGATGAATGATGATGACAGCATAACATCATACTTTGTAAGGATCTCCCAGCTAAGAGATCAACTAAAAGCTATTGAAGAGATCACTTCAGAAAAGGAATTAGTGAACATAGTACTCAATGGTCTTCCCAAGACATGGGATGCATTTTCCACAAGCATGAACACAAGAAAGGAGTATCCGACATTTGAAGAACTTTGGACTTGTTGTGCTCAAGAAGAATCAAGGATTAATGCAAAAGAGAAACCTCAAAAGAAGTATGATGATCAAGCTTTCACAGCAAGATTCAAGAACTTTAGGGACAAAAGAAAGTTTGATTCAAGAAGGAATCCAAAGAAAAGAAAAGACATTTCATAAATACAGTGCTTCAATTGTCAAAAGTACTGTCACTACAGAAATCAGTGTCCCGAGCTAAAGAAAAGGAAGGAAAAACATGAAGCATCAATTTCCGAAGAAAAGGAACCTACAAAGAAGACTAAGCAGGATGGAAGAGACTTCTTCTACTAAAAGGTAAACAACACTATTCTTATTTTCTGTACATATCTTGCTTGCATCGTCTTTGTACAAATCTTGTATATCTTGGAAAATAATGTGTTCCAAGAAGAACTATACCTATGGAAGAACAAAAAGATAAGAATGAATATCATTAGATAATACACATGAAGAAATACAAATCATGTGGAAGCTACTACAAGATAAGTTGAATCAATCATGAAGAGACTTAGAAGTTAGACATCAAGAGAAATTGGAGAAAGACTTATGACAACAACTAAGATGGAAGCGTGGACTCTGTTAGACAGAGAGAGACAATTATATATTGCAGAAGACAATAAGGATACAGATGGAAGTATGGACTCTATCAGACAGGAGGGAGCTGATTATATGCACTCTTACATGAAGAAAGGATTAGGAGGGAGCTAATCCTATGATCCATTGAAGATGATGAAATGTATATATCCATGGTAGCATCCATGAAAGACAGTATGTGTTCAGTTCAACTGCAGAAGAAGAATTTTTCGAAGAGAATCCTTAAAGAATTTATGATTGTCCATCTAGATCCGTGAACCAATGATGAAGGTAAGAAGTGGAATCTCTAGGGCATGGAATCTATAAGAAACTCCATGGATCCAAGAGCTAAAGAAAAACATGAAGAAGAACATGAAGATTCCAAGAAAGAAGAATCAGAACAACCAGTCATTGTATCAAGGAATCACAAGATTATCAGCTTGATATGAACCCACTAAAAGCAATCAAGAAGAAGAACTGAAAGTCGTGATGAAGAATGGTGTATGGAAGACTTATGAATGAAAGCATTGCGAGATTCAGAACCAGAGGTTCTCTCAGATGGAGGGAGAATATTATTATGATTGCTTGTTCCAGTACACCAGACCTATCTCTATATAAGTCATTATATTATCCACAACATCCATGAGTCAGAATTCTACATCAGATGAATGCAAAGAATGTTCTCTAGAGAAATTAAATAAAGAGAATATGAAGAGCAACCTCAAAACTTTGAGCCATACCAAAAACAGACTCCTGTATGCAAAAGACAACATGATGGAGAACCTTCAGTGCACAGTAGAAGCAGGGTGAAGATTTCATATAACATCAAGATGACTACTGAGAAGATCATATTTCGTAATGACAAAAGAAGTACCACATGGATATGTTCCAGTTCTCCAACTATGATATACTCTATTGTTCAGATCTACATGAAGCCTTCATAGTATTCTAGACTAAATTACAAGCATTACGTTATCCATAATGAAGTCCAGAAAGAAGAAAATGATTTCTCCAATACATATCTCCACAGATTAGCAGATAAGCATACATTTTGGTAAAGCCTCTATCCAAGACGAAAGGACTTGCATACTCAAGATAGAGCTCATGGAAATAACTCTATTAACCAGAAGGGAAGACTCTCCAAACTAGAAGAAGGTACGCAAACATTTATTTTTGTAATTGAAATAACTCTCCAGTTAGGAGGGAGCATTGAAATTATTATTTATCTTTGTAGTTAAAAAATAGTCCAGATTGGACAGATGCTTTCTTGTTCGGAAAGTGGATTGATATTTCTGACGGACAATGACTTCCCATTGTAGTTAACATGGGAGGCAGACTGATTGTTGTTGTATCATAGACAACTACTTTCCTTTATGGGGAGTGGTCTAGGACAGTCATTCTTTTCGGCAGTCACTCTAAGTAGTGGTCAAGTAGAATGGTCTGCCTCGCCAGGCAGTCATTCTTTCGAAGTTCACAATTGTGAGCAGTTTCGAAGAATCATCCTTTTTGGAGGTTGATGCAGGACAAACATTCCTCGAGGGTTATACATTCTCTCCAGGTTACAATTTAGTGTCGGAGGAATGGCCCAGGGTGGGGAATGGTTCGGACAGTTATTCCTCGAGGGCAGACTCATTCTCTCTAGGTTACACTTTGTTTAGTGTCGGAAGAATGGCCCAGGGTGGGGAGTAGGCCAGAAAGAAGAAAATGATTTCTCCAATACATATCTCCACAGATTAGTAGATAAGCATACATTTTGGTAAAGCCTCTATCCAAGACGAAAGGACTTGCATACTCAAGCTAGAGATCATGGAAATAACTCTATTAACCAGAAGGGAAGACTCTCCAAACTACAAGAAGGTACGCAAACATTTATTTTTGTAATTGAAATAACTCTCCAGTTAGGAGGGAGCATTGAAATTATTATTTATCTTTGTAGTTGAAAAATAGTCCAGATTGGACAAATGCTTTCCTGTTTGGAAAGTGGATTGAGATTTCTGACGGACAGTGACTTCCCATTGTAGTTAACATGGGAGGAAGACTGATTGATGTTGTATCATAGACAACTACTTTCATTTATGGGGAGTGGTATAGGACAGTCATTCTTCTCGGCAGTCACTCTAAGTAGTGGTCAAGTAGAATGGTCTGCCTCGCCAGGCAGTCATTCTTTCGAAGTTCACAATTGTGAGCAGTTTCGAAGAATCATCTGTTTTGGAGGTTGATGTAGGATAGACATTCCTTGAGGGTTATACATTCTCTCCAGGTTACACTTTAGTGTCGGAGGAATGGCCCGGGGTGGGGAATGGTTCAGACAGTTATTCCTCGAGGGCAGACTCATTCTCTCTAGGTTACACTTTGTTTAGTGTCAGAAGAATGGCCCAGGGTGGGGAGTAGTCCAGGCTCAGCAATTAGGGACAGTTATTCCTCTAGGGCAGACTCATTCTCTCCAGGTTAAACTTTGTTTAGTGTCGGAAGAATGGCCCAGTGTGGGGAATAGTCTAGGATAGTCATTCCTTAGGGCAGACTCATTCCCTCCAGGTTACACTTTGTTTAGTGTCGGAGGAATGGCCCAGGCTAAGGAATGGTCCAAAAATTTCTCGAGGGCAGACTCATTCTCTCCAGGTTACACTTTGTTTAGTGTCGGAAGAATGGCCTAGGGTGGGAAATGGTCCAGGTTCAGAAATCAGAAATAATCCTTCTTCCTTGGTTGAGAAGAATGGGGCAGATAGCCTATTGTTGATATTCTATATTGAGGGCAGACATTCTTTCATATCTCACAGATGTGAGTGAAATATTGTCCCAGATGATTATTGTTGATATTCTATAGCGAGGGCAGACACTCTTTCAGATCTCACAGACGTGAGTGAAATATTGGCCCAGATGATTCAGTTTTTATCATAACATTGTTTCTATGCAGATGAAGACTACTTTGGTGGCAGACATTTTTTCAGATCTCACAGACGTGAGTGAAATATTGGCCCAGATGATACAGTTTTTATCATAACATTGTTTCTATACAGGATGCTCTCAGATGTTTGTTATGAAGACTATATGACAGAAGATGAGGACTATTGTGGTGAATATGTTTCACTGTTCGCAACCTTATGTTGTTGATCAAGTACTTGTGTGTTACTTGATGTGGTAGTTAACCATTGGATTGTAGTTATGTACTACTATGAATAGACACAGGTGTGTTATATCCTTGTTCTAATTGCCTTGAAGACTATCAGCAGTTTATTGGAGACAATGATCATTCAGATGAATGATGAACAAAGATTTTCCAGACGGAAAATAGGTTAGAGCTTTTACTCCTCTTGTATCACTCTATGGTGACAGTGACTTATCCAACATCATATCTAACTACTCAAATGAAGTATGGTTTTGAGAGATGACGCAGTTGATGATGATGATGATGCTCATGATCTAGTCATGAAATAGTCTAGATGACTATATTGATGCTACCGGGTAAATGGTATATTTTGTGCTCAAGACCATTACCTGTAAATACCTCTCTAGCTAGGAGGGAGTGTTAATATTATGGTAGCGGCGGGAGGTATTTACCCCCACGTGTGAACCTGACAAGAATAGAAGACTCTAGGAAGCAAGAGAAACACTAATGAGTTGGCTAATAGCCCTAGAAGCCTTGTCAGCTCAAGAAGATAATTTATATTAGGCTATTAGCCTCCAAGAGAAGAAGTCGGCCAGAATTAATAATAATATACTGAACAGACACATACCCAGAAGGAGAAGTCGGCCCCAGCAAACTGGAAGGATTACTATAAATACAGGGCGTCAATTCTCATTTGCAGCATCTTAGAATTGCAGTTCTGTAGTTTGGTGCACATTGCAGTTGCAGTTTGGTGCGCAGGTTTGGAAGAAGAGCTGGTGCAGTTGTAGTAGCAGCAAGTTCTCATTTTTGGATTGAGTATCTCTTCGCTAGGGTTTGGGACTATCTGATCAGCTTTTGTGATGCGCTATCCTTGGGGATTGATGTGCTACTCTTTGTTTGGCTATCTAGCCTAGGGTTTGCTTACAGAGGAATTCTCAAGGCAAGGTTAAGGTGCTCGGAGGGAGGCTTCGGCCTATGATTGGGTGACGAGGGTATCATCAATGGTAAAATAAGCACACCATCTTCTATATTCTAACAAAATTCACCTGCACCGTTGGATGGAGTTCGTAGGGTCTTGCATTTAATTCATATGCCCACTGGTTGTGACTGAGCGCTAAATAGAGTTTTAATTTTGTGATCTCGCATCTCGACATTCCTGCGATAGAAGATCTCGACACTCTAAGTCGCGATCGTCGAGACTCCGAGATGGAGCTTAGCACTGCTAGCTTCTTCCCCTCATGTGACCACCAGCTATGACCATAGGCTGCACCAAAAGGCGCTTCATATCTTGAGAACTTATAAACTTCATCGATCATGATCAACGGTTGAGATCTCCGATGATCCGACAGTCCATATCTCATCGTGATCTTGCATATTACGATTCCTGTGATGGAGAGTCTTGATGCTCCAAGTTGCGATCGCTGAGACTCTGAGATGGACCTTAACTCTGCTAGTTTCTTCCCTTCACGTGACCACCAATGGTGACCACAAGTTGCGCCAAAAGGCACTTCGTGTTTTGCAAACTTATGAACTTCATCGAGCCTGATCAATGGTCGATATCTTTAATGATCCGATGGTCCAGATCTCACCGCGATCTCGCATATCACTATTCATGTGATGAAGGGTCTTGATGCTCCAAGTCGCAAGCACCGAGACTCGAGTATTCTGTGATGAGTCCTCTCTACTCTCCATGTCATGAACTCCGAAATAGGGCTTGGCTTCTCTATCTTCTCGACAATGTGACCATGAGATATGACCACTCGCCACTCAAACAAGCACTTTGCTCTTTTGACTTTCCAATCAATGAAACGATGATCTTTCGCCATGTGTCCTATGGATCCAATGGTCCACGGCTGTCCTCGATGGACGGTCAGGATTCCTTCACAGTTTTGGAGAGTTGGATGACTCTTGGTCTTATCCGCCTTGCAGCTTCACCACATCTAACGGTTGTTGGTCCTTCGTAATTACTCCAGATCTGACGGCCCAGATCTTATCATGATTTCACCACTTCACGAGCCTTCTTCATGCTTGATCAACGGTCCACAATCCTTGGTGATCTAACGGTCCAAATATTTTCGTGATCTTGCATATCGCGAGTTTGAACCTCTTTCCTTTGGATTTCCCAATCTACGAAACTCCAAAAACCTTTGTCGTGCTTTGACTGTTTTCCTCCTTCTGAGATTACACTATTGATCTGTCCATTCGATCATTGTTGTTCTTCCTTGCCTGCCTGTCTGTCGATCTTCCTTGTCTTCCTGTTTTTCATTGTTGATGTTGTTCTTGCCATCAATTACAAGCACGCTCTTCTTGTAAACATGCCAACACAGCTTTCATTCTCTGTAATTCTTGCTCAATCAAGAACCCCCGCAGATCTCTTCTTTCTGAGATCTGCTATGTTCTGCAATAAATTTTAGGCACTAGACCTTTTCTCTTAGCCCCCAACCCATGCAACCACAGGCTGTGGCTAAACGTTTATCCCGATAGGCGCTTGCTTGTGACTTCGGGTTTCAGAATTCTTCAAAGTACATCTGATGAGTCTCTCGGAGTTCTGAATTAACGAACTCACGAAGTAAGGTGGATCAACCATCCACGACTACCCAACATCCAATGGTTGACACCCACTGTGGAACTTTCGAGCATCAGAGCTTCGGGACTTTGTGGCTTCGGAGCTTCGGGTTACATAAGTTTTCACGCTTGATTCCTTCCAATCTCTCAAATTCTGAATTTTCAGACTTCTTTACCCTCCAGGTCCACATAGTACAGATGTCACCAACTCATGTGGTGTCACATGGCATGTCTAGGGAGGTCCATGTCACCTCTGGCGACATCATCCAGCCCCACCACGTCTTCTCTTTTGCTTTGGGACTTCGGGATTTGGAAGTTTGTGCATCTGCACATCCCGCTTCTCTCGATTTTCGAACTTCAAAGTTATGATATATCAGGAGATCTAACAGTAAGTCTTCTCCTAGAATCTATGGTGTAGATATTTCCTGGGACTTCAGAGCTTCAGGCTTCGGGCTTTATCTTATTTTTGCATCAAACTTCACTAAAGTCATGAAATCCGAAGGGCTTCCAGGTTAACTCTCTTCTGCACCTTTTCCAGATCTAATGGTCGTAAAGGATTTTCCTTCCTTCTACACATCTCTTATGCCCCAACACCGCAAGTGTTGTAATTTCTTTCTCGGTGGTCAAATACCACATCTGTTGTGGTTTTACAATACTGCTACCCCTCCTGAGCTTCATAACACAACCAAGGTAACCTCTTGGCACTCACCAATGTTCTGCGGTTCGAAATTGGTTCTTCTTGACACAATTTCCACTTGAAACCTTGGGCCCAATGACCACTTATCCAGCCCATCCAGGCTCAGTGTTGAAACCTTGGCTCTGATACCACAATGTAATGGCCCCAGCCATCACTAGGCCTACCGGGCAACGCTACACAATTACCTGGTATTCTATGATTAGCTATGATACCATAATGTAACGTCCTCGGCCACCAACAAGTCGAGAAACGCTACTACGTGGAACATGCATACACATATATATAATGCATATTTAATGAATTTTAATTAAACAACACAGAGATACTGCTACCATACAGACTCAAATGGAATTAATAGAAATTCATACATGCAACAGAATACATGATAACATTTCAAAGAAACAAACATGCATAACATATATAATTAAGCATGGATGTGACACTTATCTTTTAGCTGGAGTAAAACCACCAACTGCGTGTAGACCTTCCATGAACCTCCCATCTTTAGACCACGTTACTCATGACTCTCAGCAATAATTCACCCCCGAGTTGGGACTAAGCTCCACCAGGAGAGGGATTCCTAGTCTAGGCAAGGTCAACAAGGAAGTCACACAGTTACAGAGGAAGGATTCTCTCCCCGGAGCCACTTACGTCCACTATTCACAGACTCTCATTCCCCACATGCCTATCCCACCCCAGGAGTATGCACCTTCACTATCACACAGTCCATCGGCTGCTCAACCTCCCTTTCCTTACGCTTCAACAACAGAACAAACCAAAATTCTCATAACTCTATAGAAGCTATAGGACTTCGTACAGGAGAGCTCTCCTCCTCAGCACACTCTCTCACCTGGAGAGAGTTTCTCACAAGCCTGACAACCTGCCTCTTCAACCATAGGCCTTACAACCCACTTCTTCAACCAATATTTTGAATCAGATCCAACAAGGTGAGGACAACAACCACTGGTCAATACAACTCAGGAAAACAGAAGGAAGCAACCCAAAATAGTTAAGGTATGAACTCAGCTCTGCAAGTGTGGATCGACTAGGTTCACAGACTCACATAGGTCGGCTTCATGGTTCTGTTTTTCAGAGGTGCGTGGTTATGAAGAGGTCGATCACAGAGGCAAAACAGGATAAACAACGGATGGAAGAATGGAGGGAAGCCCCCCAACACGAGCTGACTCTTCATCTTTAACTGCATGCGCCCAGGTTGACACCTGTTTTCCTGGAGCTGCATGCACTCCATTTTGCATTCGTTTCCTTTCCCAAAACTCAAGATAAGACATATCCCTTTAATCAGATTTTGGAATAATAATAAATTATTATTATTCTCTTGGACTTAAGCCCCTAGACTTAGCCCTTCTTTCCAACCTCTGAACCCCCTCTACCTTACCCAGCCTAGTGGAAGCTTAGTCCCCCATCACTCTTTCTTCGTGGTCGGTCTACACACAGCAATGGTTATATTTTATTAATGATCTGCATAATTACATATACAAAATCAGGCTCATGGCCTTAAGCATCTAGGCTCTCCCGCCTAATAAACATACAACTCTTGAATGAATTTATGCATTCAAAAATGTGATTTAAACAATGTAAAATTCTGAGCT
>ML784449.1:478148-490593 GCA_009831015.1 Picea engelmannii
AAGGTCACGACCAAGTCAGACACCAAATTGGTGTACGAAACCCCTATGTATAGATCAAATTACTTATAAATTGAAAACATATTATATGTTGTAAATGTGTTTTTGATAATATTGTCATTACTTCTGCCGAGAGTAACTGAAGAAGTACAGAGGGACACAACTATTGTTTGAGGACAACATGGAGCAGCTTTCTGAATCTATAAACTCTGTTGAGAACGGGTAATGGTTTTTATTGGTAAATTTTGAAACGAATTTTAAATTTATTCATTGAAGTTTTTATTATGTTTTAATAATAATATTTTAGTTATTTATTTTCTTAAAAAATAAAAGAGACAGAAATCCCTGTTCATTGTCCCAGCAGTCGATTATGATTCTGTTAATTAAACTCTTTATTTTGATCGGCCCGCTGCCCAGTATAGAAGTACCTAAAGTAAAGGTGCTGTCGTCTGTTGAATCCTGCCCTTCTCACTTCTTCTTTGCTCAGTCCAGCCCGATCGGATCGGCCTTCGGCCCACCTAGGGCCCCCTTCTCACTTCTTCTTTGCTCAGTCCAGGCCGATCAGATCGGCCTTCGGCCCACCTAGGGGCAATGCTCACTGCAGTTTCGGTTGTCCAATTCTAGTTTTACTGTTCGGCCCTTATGTCTGCACGCCTACTTAAAGGAATTTTTTCAAGAATATAAATAAGGGTTTTTTTTTTAATTAGTGGGAGATCTTAAGAGCTTACGTTTTTCTTTTGCAGGTAATAGATTCAAACATATAGAGAATAGGTTATGTATATTTTTGTAGATTTTAATAGTCAAATGACTGGATAGACGGATCTCTCTTCCCAAAACTAGAAAGTTTCATACACCAATTACATCAATTGATGTTTAACCTAACAATGATCTTAAAAATAGATTATGATTATTATTATGCCAAAAATAGATTAACCCTTATAAGTTAATCTCAACTATAAATTTTGTCAACCTAACCTTTTAATTACCTTAGTAGGTTTGATCACCATGTCATATTCTTGAATTACCAGATCAGTTTAATACAACTAAAGGTCTTACCCATACCTAGTTTCTACTCTCCCTCGTTTAAATCAATCAAGCTTGACCACTTTCCTGGTATTTACTTCTTACATAAATCACGGCAAGGCCTCGTTCATAAAGTAAGAGGCCCCTTACTACTATGCCCCAAAAGAATTTTCAGAATAAGCAGAAAGGTGCAAATCAGAAATACACAAAATGGCCTACCTGAACTAACCTACCTAGCCACGAACTAGGATGGATGGCTGCTCTTTACTTATGAGCCTTCCCTGAAAACAACCCATTAATTCCCACCCCACCAGCAACTACTCTTAAAACTAGTGTATGTAAAACTATTCCTAGTTTTTTCAGAATCAAAATGGATCAAAGCTATCAGATCCTTTAGTACCAGTGAGCATACAATCTGTTCATATTAGGTATTTCATCAACATAATCGTAAGCTTTTAGGTTGATACTCTGTAGTATATAAAGGCCCAAAATAAGCTTTTAGGTTTATACTCTGTAGTATATAATGACAAAAAATACATATCCAGTAAAGTAAACAAAACAAGAAGATCAATTTCTTTTTCTTTGCAATTATGCAAGATTAATTGATTTTCATTCTTTTAAAGTTTTTTTGTGTACTAGTCCTACTTTTGAAAGCTGATCAACTTCCTTATCGTATGCTTTGTATATGTGTTGAGTTTTTAGTTGAATAAAGCTTCAGCTTAAGCACTCTAATTCTTGCCATCCATGGCATAAGAGATACCACTTCTAAGTCATTTTCATTTGTAAACCAATCTAAAATAACCTTTGAATCACCCACCTATTGTAACTTTGTTACCTTTTTATAACAAGCAAAATAAAATAAACACCACAAAGTTAATAACAAGTAAAGCTAATAACTTTGTCACCTTTTTATAACAAGTAAAACCATTCCTAGTTATTGGCATTTAAAAACATTTTTTGTACATATCTAAAACCACTCACGGTTCTTCGCATTTAAAAACAAATTTTGTACAGATCTAAAACCACTCCCTTGTTAACTTTTTATAACAAGTAAAACCATTCCTAGTTATTAACATTTAAAAACATTTTTTATACAAATCTAAAACCACTCGTGGTTCTTTCCATTTAAAAACAAATTTTGTACAGATCTAAAACCACTCCCAGTTCTTGGCATTTAGAAACCATTCTTTCTATGTACATTCATGTTGATTTATTGTTTGATGATATTATTACACCTTCCTCCTACTTTTAACTTTATAGTATTATATATATCTTATCTATTGCTTCCTTCTTCTTTTTTTGGAAATTTTGATTTCCATTTTAGTATCATTTACTTGTTATTTCTACTATTCCATCTTTCAAACTATATATCTCTAAAGTGATGAATTATTTTAAAAGTCTCTAATAATGAAAAGTTACTTGGACATTTCATGGAGAGGTCTTCCCCTATTACCACCTCTACCAATTTCTCATTCTAACCAATTACCTGGTAGAGGGAAGGCCTTTACTAAAACCTTCCATAAAGTGGAATCCTTTCCATAGTCCTTTATTTCTTGATCCAATCTTCCAAAAGCTATCTAGTGTCATACATTTAGTTCTCATTAGCATTTCTCATAGTTTTTTTTCATTGTTACTCATCATCCACAAGCTTTTTGTTGCTAGTGTCTCTCCAAACTAGTGAATTTAGCCTCCATTTTCTTTAGTCTTGCTAATTGTTTTTGAACTTAGCCATGAATGTCCTCTTTTCTCATTTTCTTATCCATAAAAAAATATTTTTATTTTTTTTTTATATTTATTTTCTCCAATATTTCCTTTAGAATATGGGTTAAAAAAAACCAACACACTAATTGTAATGTCTCTAGCCATCACCAAGCCTATTAGGCAACGCTACAGAATTACCTAGTCTTCTATGATTAGCTCCGATACCATAATGTAACGTCCCCAGCCACCAATAGGTTGGGAAACGCTACTACGCAGAACATACATAGACATATATATAATGCATATTTAATGAGTTTTAATCAAACAACACAGAGATACTGCTACCATACATACTCAAATGGAATTAACAATAATTCATGCATGCAACGGAATACATGATAACATTTCAAAGACACAGACACGCATAACATATATAATTAATCATGGAAATGATACTTATCTTTTAGCTGGAGTAAAACCACCAACTGCGTGCAGACCTTCCACGAACCTCCTAGCCTTAGATCACGTTGTTCATCACTTTCATCAGTAGGTCACCCCCGAGTTGGGACTAAGCTCCATTGGGCAAGGGATTCCTAGGCTAGGCAAGGTCAACAAGGAAGTCACACAGTTTCAGAGGAAGGATTCTCTCCCCGGAACCACTTACGTCCACTGCTCACAGACTCGCATTCCACACATGTCTGTCCCACCCCAGAATTATGAACCTTCATTGTCACACAGTCCATCGACTACTCAATCGTCCTTGCCTTGGGCTTCAACAACAAACCGGACCATAATTCTTAGAGCTCTGTAGCAGCTACATGACTCCATCCAAGAGATCTCTCCTCCTCAGCACACTCTCTCACTTGGAGAGAGTTTCTCATAGGCCTGACAACCTGCCTCTTCAACCAATATTTGACTCAGATCCAGTAAGGTGAGGACAGCAGCCACTGGTCAATACAACTCAGGAAAACAAAAGGAAACAACCCAAAATGGTTAAGGTACTAACTAGGCTCTTCAAGTGCGGATAGACTGGGTTCACGGACTCACACAATTCAGCTTCACGGTTCTAGTTTTAAAATGTGCATGGTTATGTAGAGGTTGATCACAGAGGAAAAACAGGATAAACAATGGATGGAAGAATGGGGGGGAACCCCTAACACGAGATAACTCTTCATCTTTAACTGCATGCGCCCAGGTCGACACTTATCTTGCTGGAGTCGCATGCACTCCATTTTGCATTCATTCCCTTTCTCGGAACACAAGATAAGACATATCTCTTTAATCAAATTTTGGAATAATAATAAATTATTATTATTCTCTTGGACTTAAGCCCCTAGACTTAGCCCCTCTTTCCAACTTCTCAACCCCCTCTCCCTTACCCAGCCTAGTGGAAGCTTATTCCCCCATCACTCTTTCTCCGTGGTCGGTCTACACGCAATGATGTTTATATTTTATTAATGATCTGCATAATTACATATACAAAATTAGGCTCGTGGCCTTAAGCATCTAGGCTCTTCGGCCTAATAAACATATAATTCTCCAACTTATAAACACTTGACTCACCAGCCTATAAATATAATTACAATTCATCAATATAACTGGGGCTCATCCTTGGGGTATTACAATCCCCTCCCCTTATTTTTACAGTGTCCTCAGTGCAACTTCTTTACACATCATCAACAAGATTTTCAAAATCTTCAAAAAGATGCGGGTATTATGCCCGCATAGCATCCTCATGCTCCCATGTCGTGTCCTCAGGACCGTACCGGGTCCACTGGACTTTTACAATCCCTATGGCTCGATTCTGGAGCTGCTTGCTTTTTTGGTCCAGTATACGCATCAAATGCACCTGCAAGATGCCTTCTTGCTCCACCTGAATCACATTCCAATCAATCACATGATTAGGATTAGGTATATATTTCTTAAGCAATGAAACATGAAACAAATTATGTAGATTCATGGATGCAGGCAATGCAAGCATATAAGCAACTGGTCCAATCCTTTCTATGATTTCAAATGGCCCACAATATCTCGTTGTCATCTTGGAATATTTTCCCAACTTCAGGGAACTTTTGTTGGCTTTCACTTTCAAGAAAACATGATCACCCACTTTAAACTCCATGTGGGTTCTGTTCTTATGAGCATAACTTTTCTCCTTGTCTTGGGAAACCTATAAATTATTCTTAATCTTCAGCATTTTCTCTTCCATTTCTTTAAGAAACTCTGGCCCAACCACTGCCCTACCAGCTGGGTTATCCCAACTTACTGGGGTGTTGCACTTTCTTCCTAAAGTGTTTCAAACATGATCATCTTCAGTGATGCTTGATACCCATTGTTGTAGGCAAATTCTACCAAGTGTAGGTAGTCTTCCCATTTGGATGGTTTGTCCATCACATACATCCTTAGCATATATTTTATCACTTGGTTTACTCTTTCTGTTTGTCCATCTGACTCAGGGTGATAGGTTGTGTTGAAGTTTAGATTAGTTCTAAGCCCTTTGAATAACCCTTTCCATAATTTTGAGGTAAATTTTGGGTCTCTGTCGGACATAATTGTCTTGGGAATACCGTGCAATCTTGCTACTTCCCTCATATAAATATTGGCTACCTTTTGAGTGGTCTTCAATGGAATAAAATGGGCATATTTTGTAAGCTTATCCGCCATCATGATGGAATCATGTTGCTTCCTTGTTTTGGGAAATCCTGTGATGAAATCCATTGTCACCACTTCCCACTTCCACTCAGGAATGGGTAATGGTTGTATCAACCCTATTGGGTGCCTATGTTCAGCTTTAACCTTCTGACACTCCATACATCTAGCAATGTACTATGCAATTTCTTTCTTCATGTCTAGCCAAAGTAATGGATTTTGACTGTTGCCACTGTTTTCTAATATCCAGGGTGCCTAATATAAGGCACATGATGAAATCCCCTCAAGATCAAAATTTTCAATTCCTGGGAATTAGGTACATAAATTATATTTGTGTACAAGAGTGTTCCATCCACTTCCAATTTATAATCTTCTACTTTATGTAGCATATTACCGTTTTGTATCTTTGCTACCAATTCCATGTACTGTAAATCTACATTTGCAGCTCCCGAAATTATGCCTTTAATATCAGTTTGATACATGCTAATGGTTGTAGCATGTAGTTCCTGTACTCTCCTGCTGAGTGCATCAACCACTTTGTTCTCCTTTCCTTTGATATGCTTGATATCAAAGTCATACTCACAAAGGAATTCCAACCATCTACTATGCCTAGCATTCAAGGTTGGCTAATCAAACATATACTTCAAACTATTATGATATGTCCTCAGTTCGAACCTCCTTCCCATGATGTAGTGCCTCGATTTCTTCAGAGTGTCCACTATGGTTTCTAACTCCAAATCATGAGTGGCATAGTTTTTATCATACTTTTTCAATTTTCTGGATTCATAACATATGACAAATCCATTATGGTTGAGGACTCCTCCCAGTCCTTCTTTGCATGCATCTATACACACTTCAAATTATTCAATCAGATCTACAATCCTTGGGATTGGAGCATTGGTTAACTAATGCTTCAATTGTTGGAATCTTCTCTCACACTCTTCTATCCATTGAAATTCTTCTCCTTCCTTTGCAAGGAAGTCATGGGGTGAGCTATCATTGAGAACCCTGCAATGAACCTCCTGTAATAGCTAGCTAGACCCATAAAGGATCTGACTTCTGTCACATTCTTAGGTGCTGACCATTCTCTAATGGCTTCTATCTTCTCAATATCCACAACTATCCCATCCTTTGAAATGACATGTTCCAAATAATGGATCTGCTTTTGATAAAATGAGCACTTGCTCAATTTGGCATACAGTTGGTGCTCTCTTAGCACCTGCAACACCATCCTCAGATGTTTTTCATCCTCTTCCTATGACTTGGAATACACCAGGATGTCATCCAAAAAGACTATGATAAACGTGTCTAGATATTCCCTGAATACACCATTCATTAGGCACATGAAAAAAATGGGTGCGGTTGGTAACCCAAACGGTACCACTATGAATTCATAATGACCATACCTTGTTTTGAAGGCAGTCTTATTGATCTCTTCATCCTTTATCCTTACCTGGTGGTAACCTAACCTGAGATCTATTTTTGAAAATATCTTGGCATCCTTCAACTGATCAAAGAGATCATTGCTCCTTGGCAAAGGATACGTGTTCTTAGTTGTTACTTTGTTCAATTGTCTGAAATCGATGCAAAATATCAACGTACCATCTTTCTTCTTCACGAACAAGACCGAGGCACCCCAAGGTGACACACTTGGGCGTATATACCGCTTCTTCAGAAGTTTTTCAAGCTGCAATTGCAGTTCTTTCATCTCTGGTGTACTCATTCTATAAGGAGTTTTTGACACTGGAGTTGCTCCAAGCATCAAGTTTAAAGAAAAGTCAATATCTCTCTTTGGGGGTAGTCTCGGTACCTCCTTGAATACATCTTCATAATCTTGTAATATTGCATGGTCCTCAAGATTTGATATTGTATCCTTAGATGCTTCCTCCATGTGGGTTGCAAATAATTGACAGCCTTTCATGTAGCACTTCTTTAGCCGCATTGTTGATATTTCTTTGACACTAACTTCCCTTGGCATTCCCTGCACTTTCCTTGGGTTTCCTTCCTCATCCAGGCAAGTGAATGCCTTGCTACCACAGTCTAAGATGGCATGGTGCTAGTCCAACCAATCCATCCCAATTAAACATTTATAGGAACCTAAAGGTAAAATGTTCAATTCAACCCTTGTGCTTAGTCCATTCATGTCCACTGGACAAGACTTAACCAACTCCACAACCTTTCTCTTGGCTCCTGTAGCCAGCTTCCACTTCAATCATATGTGACTGATATTCTTCTTTCTTTTTGTCCAGGGTTGCATAGATCCTTGGTATTCTACTTCCCATGTCCTCCACTGTTTCTGGCTGTTGAACATGGTGGAAAACTCTCACTTTGTGACTTCTGTGGAGGCAATCTTTGTATCTATGATTTCCTTTACAACCCCAAAATTCCATAGGTGGTTGTCTTGGAATTTTTCCACCTACTTCTACCTTCCTGGGCTCTCTAAAATATGGTTGTCCTTGAGGATTTTTTCTGAAAAAGGGTGGCTTAGTTCCCTTCTTCCTCTGATCCATCTTGAATTTCTTCTTGTCTTCCCAAGCCTTCCAGAAAACAAGCTTTTCTCATTGTTGCTCATATAGGCATTTTTCTCTTCTTATCGTTTCTTCCATAGTTTTAGGATCATCATATTGGATCTTGTCACCGATGGAAGGTGGTAATCCAATTAGATACCTTTGAATTTGGATAGTCTCATCTTTGATGAAAGGAACATACTTCAACAATTCCAAAAACCTTCATTCGTATTCATCAATGGTCATGCTACCCAGCTTGAGTTCAAAGAACTCTTTCATATTTTTGTCATAGTATCTCTTAGTCAAGTATTTCTTTTCGAAATACTTCTTGAATTCCTTCCAAGTAATATCTTTCTCTTTAATGTGTTGCACCTGCACAAGTTGATCCCACCACATGGATGCCTTTCATTTGAGTTGATACATTGCGATTCTCCCTTCTAAATGAGGGGAATAATTATGAAATTGGAAATATTTCCTCATGCCAAGCACCATTTCTTGGCATCTTCCTCCTTTTGGTGCTCCACATCAAATGTAGGAGGCTTAATCTTGTTCATTTCTCCTTCCATCTCATCCACTCCATATCTCTTGTGTTTTATGGTACGATATGGGCTTGAGCTACTGTCTGCCCTCTTCTTGGAGTATGCTTGATGGTGTCTTCCAACACTCCTAGATTTCCTCTTCACATCAAAGGACCTGTGACTTCTTGATTTACTGGAGTCACTCTCCTTATCCAATTTCCTTTCTATCCTTTCCAGGCTCCGTATCAACTTTATGTTGAATTCGCATTGTTGATCCCTGGCTTTCATGACCTTTCTGTTATCTTCTCGGTGAGTCTAGACATATTTTTGCATTCTTTCAATTATTTTCATCATCCTTCCCTCCTTATCTATCTCTTCTCCATGTCCATTGGAGTTTGATCTTTCAATTCCCAAACGAACATCTATTCCTCTAGCTTCATTTTCTGAATTGGAAGCATTATGTGCCTCCTCCATTTCTCTGCACTATGTGGCAATTTTGTTTGGTTCTGACAATCGTTAAACTCTACAAACACAATGTGTATTCAACTGAATCTTTGTCAGGCCACTCATCCTTAACAAATTTCCACAGAATTCAAGACCAATCTTATTCAAGAAAAACGTTCAGATTGTTGGACAACTGAGAGGGGGGGTGAATCAGTTGTTACCGTGTTTAAACAATTATGCTTATTTTAAACTCTTTACAAAGAACTCAATGACAATCACAATAATGCAAGGAAATAAGTAATATCCCATTCAACATCAGTCACACATATGAAATAAATAGAGACAGATATTTCCCAAGGAAACCCGTGGAGGGTAAAAACCTCTTCTTCCTTATATGATAAATAATCTTTACATTCTTTACATTATCATACATATGAGCACCAACTCATAATGAGGTTGCAACCTCTGTTTTGCAAGCTGCTACTTGCTGAGAGCACCAACTCTCTGGTTTCTCTAGCACCAATTAGAAGGAAGCACCAACTCCCTAGGTTTCTCTAGCACCAGTTAGAAGGAAGCACCAACTCCCCAAGTGTTCCAGCACCAACTGGATGGAAGCACCAACTTCCGATCATACAGGCACCAACCTGTAAAATAGAGAACAACATTTCTCCCTTGCACCACCCTGCCACCCTGGTTTCTTCATGTCTGATCAACCGTCCATAATCCTTGGTGATATGATGGTCCAGATCTTTTTGTGATCTCGCATATCGCAAGTTTGAACCTCTTTCCTTTAGATCTCTCGATCTGTGAAACTCTGAAAACCTTTGTCGTGCTTTGACTGTTTTCCTCCTTCTGAGCTTACACTGCTGATCTTGCCATTCAATTGTTGTTGTTCTTCCTTACCTACCTATTTTTCATTGTTTTCGTTGTTCTTTCCATCAATGACAAGCATGCTCTTCTTGTAAAGATGCCAACAATATCCCCCTTTGGAATTGATGGAAACCCTGAACGACTGTGTTAATCTGTTTGGACCTCCAACTATAGCATCTGGTCCAGACCACTCCTTTTCTCCCACTTTGACATCAATGTCAAAGAAAACACGCTCCCCTGAGTTGTTGCAGTAAGTTTAGGAGGTATGATATGTTCAACCAATACAAACTCCCCCTAACAGGATGGACTTGCTTAGATGTGAGATGGGATGACACCCAGCTTCTGTCGGAGATATTCAAATGGTGTATTGGCTAGGGGTTTAGTAAAGATGTCTGCAATTTTTTCTGTGGTTGGAATGTAATGGACCTTTACAACATGATTGGTGACCTGCTCTCTCAGAAAATGGTATTTTATGGGAATATGCTTGGTCTTGGAGTGGATTATAGGATTCTTAGACACACTGATGGCACTAGTGTTATCACAATGAATTGGGATCGGTGCTACGTATTTTACCTCCAAGTCTACAAGTGTCTAAATCATCCATAATACCTGAGTGCAACAGGTAGCAGCAGCAATGTACTCTACCTTTGTAGTCGATAAAGAAATGGAAATTTTCTTTTTACTAAGCCATGCTACTAATGAGTCACCCAGGAAGAATGCTCCTTCATTGGTGTTTTTTCTCTCATCAACACAGTTTGCCCAATCTGCATCTAAATAAGCAGTTAACTGAAAATTCTGATTTATGGGATACCACAGACCATAAGTCATTGTTTCATTCAAATACCTGAATATCCTTTTGACAGCTAGCAAATGACTATGTTTAGGTGCAGACTGATATCTTCCTACCATTCTAATAGCATGCATTATGTCTGGGCAAGATGTTGTGATGTACAGCAGGCGACCTATCATTGACCTATATGAACTTTGATCAACATCAGGTGAGTCATCATCCTTGCTTAATTTGCATCCAGTAACCATAGGTGTGCCCACAGGTTTAGAATCTTCCATTTGAAACCTTTTCAACATTTCTCTTAGATATTTTTCTTGAGAAATGAACATCCCTTCAGACCTTTGAGTAATTTGCAGACCAAGAAAAAATGACAATTCACCTATCATAGACATTTAAAACTCAGACTCCATGGCAGAAGAAAACCATTTTACCAATGAATCCTTATTACATCTAAAGATGATGTCATCTACATAGACCAACACAATGAGAAAATCATCACCCTCTGTTTTGATATATAGATTGTTGTCAATTGTTCCTCTTTTGAACCCTTTRTCTTTGAGATAYGTATCYAGTCTGTGATACCAGGCACGAGGAGATTTTTTTAACCCATATGAATCTTTCTTCACCTTGCATACTAAGTCAGGGTTATCAAACAGTTCAAAACCCTCTAGTTGTTCCATATAGACTTCTTCATTTAAATATCCATTTAGAAAAGCTGACTTGACATCCATTTGATAAAATTTAAACCTTTTATGACAATCATAGGCAAGAAATATTATGATAGCTTCTAACCTTGCTACAGGCACAAATATTTCATCAAAATCCAATCCTTCTATTTGAGCATAATCTTTACAGACCAATCTTGCTTTGTTCCTGACAACTTGTCCCTGTTCATTCAACTTATTCTTAAAGATCCATTTGGAACCAATGATATTTTTACCTTTCGGTCTATGAACCATCTCCCACATATTGTTTTTCTCAATCTGATCAGGTTCATCATTCATTGCTTTAACCCAATGGTCATTTTTGCTAGCTTCATTAAAATTCTTGGGTTCCAGCATGGATATGAAAGCTATATGTGATTGTTTGGTGTTTTTTATCAGCTTTCTCCTAGTTTGTACACCTTTGTCTTTTTCACCAATTATCTGACTTGCAGGATGATTCTTTTGAGTGATTCTGGAGGAGGAATTTGAAGTTGTCTGCTGAATTGGGTCTGTCTGAATATCTGTGTCTTTATCTGATTCAGAGTCTTTGTTTTCTGATTCTTGGACCTGTTCATATTCAGCTTTAGTTGTGTCTTATGTAGAGGACTCATTACTGTACACCTCTCTTGCTAGGATTCTCTCATCAACTTTTACGTCAATAGAATCAACCATTTTATGCAGCCTCTTATTATAGAATATGTATCCTTTGTTGTTTGTAGCATATCCTAAGAAGATACCTTCATCAGCCTTGTCATCATATTTTCCAAGGTTCTCATCATTATTTTTTATGTAACATTTACTCCCAAAGTCTTTGAAGTGTTTAATTGAAGCAGGTCTCCCATACCACAGTTCATAAGGTGTCTTGTCACTTTGTGGTCTGAGGTGGGCTTTGTTAAGAACATGGACTGTTGTGTGTATTTCTTCTACCCAGTAGGTTTGACCAATATTCTTCTCATTCATCATTGACCTAGCCATTTCCTGCATTGTTCTGTTTTGCCTCTTAACTACTCCATTTTGTTGTGGAGTTCTTGGGATGGTGTACTCTCTCTTGATTCCATGCTTATCAAAGAATTCTTTGAAGTCACTTGACATAAACTCGCCTCCTCGGTCTGATCTTACTGCCTTTAACCTCTTTCATGTTTGAGTCTCAGTTAAAGCCTTAAATATTTTAAACTTCTCAAAAGCTTCATTTTTTTCCTTAAGAAAGGCAACCCAAGTAAGTCTGGAGTAATCATCAATAAT